>LFMI01000151.1:86809-99575 GCA_001050175.1 Trichoderma parareesei | reverse complement strand
AAAAAAAAACATTTGAAAGTAAAAATGATCAATCCATTCTTTTCGATTAGAGAACTCTTTTACTATATATACACGCTCATGAAAGAGCCCAAGCTAACCATTCTAGCCCTCTCCTTATGTCAAAGTGTAACCGCCATCAACGCGGATATCGGCACCGGTTACATAGCGGCTGGCATCAGACAGCAGGAAAGCCACTGGGCCCATGAGATCCTGAGGCAGGCCCATCTTGCCCTGGGGAATGAGGGACACCCATTTTTTCTTCAGGTCAGGTTTTTCATCCAGGATTTTCTCGGTCCTAGTCAAGAACTTGAGTCAGCCGACCGAGGCCAAGGCTACCGATCAAGGACAGTGCAGGTTGGGGTCACTCACAAAGCCGTCAGCATGTATCCCGGCGAGATACAGTTGACTCGGATGCCAGCATGCGCCCACTCAACGGCGAGCGAAGCCGCGAGATGGCGGACTGCAGCCTTGGAGGCGTTATAGGGCCTAGAGCAGTTCAACCCGTTAGCTGTCCTATCCCTTTGCTCATCCGTGTCTCCTATTTCGTGGAAGGGACTCACGCTTGTGGCTGGGGGACGTTGACAATGGCCCCCGACATGCTGCCTATCATGACCATGCTACCAGGGCTCTTCCTCTCCATGAGGTGACGAGCAACCGATGTAGCGAAGAGGTATGTGCCGTCGACGTTGACGCCCCAGAGCTTGCGAACTCGATCAATGGGATAGTTGGTGGCCTCGAAGTTCTCAGTGAAGCCAGCCGAGGTGACCAAGTTGTCAATCTTGCCATGTTGCCGGATGATCTCAGCGATACACGCCTCAACGGAATCGGCATCTGAGACGTCGGCGTAATGCGCCGTCACTTTGGGAACGCTGGACCGGGTGTCAGCCGTCTGTAAGCCATGTTTCGTGCAGAGCGGAGTGGCCGCTCACTCACCGTTTTGCGTTGGGGTTCTCCTTGAGAAAGGCATCCACGAGCAGTTTCGTCTGCTTCTCGGCCTCCTCCTCTGTCGCTGCGTCAGCTGTCTGGCCTGGAGTACGAGCGACCCGGAACGGGCACGCGGAATCTCACTGTTCATGTCGACGAGGGCCAGGTCGGCGCCAGAGAAGACCATTCCCTGGCCAATCACCAGTCCCAGCCCTCTTGCGCCTCCGGTGACGACACCGACGTTTCCATCGAGGGAGAAGCCGGCAAGCGTAGGCTTGACATACTGGCCGCCGGTACCAGAGACGGGCTCGCTGCTCGGAAGCTCATGCTCCGGAGGATATTCGAACTCGACCTCAGCGTCTGTTCGAGAGTGGCTGCCGGGCTTATCCTGCCGCGGCGGCGGCACGCTATGGAACTTCCTTGCAGCGGCCAGCGGCAGGCGTCTGGCGGGTGCGGATGCAAAGGTTCGGCGAGCCGCAAGCCGCAGCATGAGCGAGGACGTTTTCACCGCAGCAGCCATGGTGTCTGAGCTTGGGGAGAGGATGTTTGTTTGTCTGCGAGAGCTCAGCGGCGGGAGAAGGGGGATGCTGCCCTCTATTTATACGTCTATCTACCTATGCCTACTAATGTATCTCACCTCACGATAGCTGCGCGCGAGTGTGTCGGTATCGCTTGTAAGGTAGGTAGTTGTACCTACAGTAGCAACAGTAGGTACGTACGAGCATGTCTCCTGACCTCGCTGTTGCCGCCGCCCTCGAATTACGGTGGAGGCGACTATCTTTTCGATCGGTAGGATTTGCTCCACGGAACACATCCGAACTGGCCAGCTTCCTTACAGACTTTTGCTAGCAGCCGGTAGTACGAGGACATGTGGAGGCAAGCCTTGTGCATGACGGTCTCTCACCTCAGGCTTTGGTGCCCTAGGTATGTACATGTATATTGCTCGTACCCAATGTAATCTACATACGCCCATCCTCTCCTGACGACAGGTGTTGCGCATGACGCTTGGTCTCCGTCAAAGACTGCGGGCGAAGAAAGACTGCCGTCAAGACGGACCCTTGGCCCCTCCGGTGGTGGTTCTAGGTATTCGTGTCTCCAGCTGCCGTTCCACCTTCTGTTCTCCAGCTGCCGACGTCTTCCAAGTTTGTATACGGGATAATACCTCTGCTCACCAATCCCCGTGCTCGACGAAGTTCCCAGGCTCGCTGCTCCGGGCGGAATCTGCACTGGGGTCCAATTCTTTTACCTGGAGCTTTCAGGCATCCCCTTAAAAGTTTTAGAGTGGGTTGCCGAGTTAGCGTCACGCTCGCCGGGAGTCGAAGCCACCTGTGTGCATCCAGGCAGCAGAATAAAAATCAAGCCCCCTTCAAGGGCATGAGCTGGGCTTGATGCTAAGCACTACTGCCCAACCCAGGAGGAGCACACCTTACGATACAGTATGTATTATAGACGCAACTGGAGCCAGCCAGGTAATACTATCGTGTGGCGATATCGTCAACATCCGCTGACATTAGCATTTCGATTCATCTAATTACTCGGCTTTGCTGGTGGGAGGCTCTCTCTCTCTGTGGGCGGCTCATTGTGTCATTATCAAAGGTGGCTTTGATATCACTATTCCCCCACCATGGACTCCCCTTTCCCGGACACATCACGATGCTTGAGAGAATCGCCCAATTGCAACGTGCAACATTGCTGCCCGTCCCCAGATAGATGTCAGAACCAACCAGGCCGAGGTGCCGTTACGACCTTGAGCCACATACAGCATTCAATGCCATGGTTTCATCTTCCTATGTGAACATGTCGTGTGGACTTCCAGTCGTTGAGGAGACGGCGGCGGTGGAGAGAGAATTGCCGAATAGCCAGCTGAATCCGCAGTACGTCAGAAGATCGAAGCAAAGACAAAGTACTTGTATTCCCACGATGTCAACCATGATGGCACCCTGCGCTGCTGAAGAGTCTCTGATGGTGTGAGGGCCAGCTCTTCAGATACTTCGCACACTTCAGTGAGCTACTAAGGTACATATGGTACCTGGCTACCCAATCTACCGTATGTAAGTTGGTAAGGTATTAATATCCAGTAAGTATACACCTTATGTACCTAGGTATGGCTTCCACCCAGGCACGCCCTCAAGGCTGCTCAAGCAATTGGAAGCCATCCATGCGATCAAGCAGGTGAACCAAAACGGCTTAGTGCGGGGCACTTTGCGGTGGTCGCTGCGGGGCAAAGTCGGACTAAAACACCTGAGGTAAGGCAAAAGTTCGCAAGAATTACTACTACATACTCCGTGGCTCACGATAATCGTAGTCGACCTGTCGAGAAAAAATCACAAGGGCCCCAATGCCTTGTCCGCCACTCCCTGCCAGGGCTGTGAATCGATATGTCTGAACGTGCCCCCAGCGGCAATGCTGCCGAGGGCGCCATCGACTTGGCTCGATCTGCCCAAGCTCTGGCCTCGTCCTCTCCCGCTGTGCGCATCGCTGAGCTGCAGCTTCTGGGCGAGGCAGTGGCTCGGAAACGTACCATTGCACCTCTGCCCCGACGTCGACAAGCTTCGAACTTGCTAACCATTGGATACAGCATCCGACGATGAACTCTCCACCCAAACACTGCAACTCCTCTTCAACACCCACGCCGCTTACCAGGATCGCGAATCCAGGCTGGCCGCTCAGAAATGCCTGATATCAATCGTCACAAGGGAAGCTCCTTCATCGACACTTCAGCTACTGGTCCAGACACTACAACAGGAGTCTTCGAAGCAGGGAATTGCCACCTCCAGCGCCTTTGTCTTGGTCGAGTGGTGCAGTGTTCTGCTGCAGCATTTGTCCGAGCCTTCGTGGGCAACGTTCGGTAATGATATCCTGCTGGCATATGCAGATGCCTTGGAAAAGTGTGTGCGGCCGTCCTCGAGGCCCACGGTGGCCCATTCAGCCATCATAGTCACTCGAAGGGGGTTTCGGAAACTATTCAGTTTCCCAACCTCGGGCCCCCGCAACGTAATCGATGCCGTGACGAACTTGACATCGACACGCAGCAAGCCTACTTCCAGGTACTCCGTCATTTTGGGGGTCATCGCTGGGGTTGCTGCTCGTCGGCCTGTGGTGCGACCTACGCTGGAATCCTTGAAGCCTCAGTACTACGAGTTCTATAATCGCGAGATTCTGGGATCTCGAACTGCATTGCCGGGTCACATCGCAGCTGGATTGGGCGACTTCTTCTCTAGCTTTGCGGTGCTTGATGAGTTCCAGACCCGAGTTGTTCCCACTCTGGAAAAGAGCTTGCTCCGTACTCCTGAAGTAATCCTGGGCGGCGTCCTTCAAAGCCTAGTCAAAGATTTGCCAGCCGAATTCGACCTCTCAAGCTTGCTGACCGGCAAGCTCCTGAAACTCTTACTTTCAAACGTCAAATCCACCAACGCCTTGATACGAAATGGCGTCCTTGCTTCTTTCCGTGCCATTATTGCAAGATGCCACGAGCCGCACTCAATCGACAACACCATCGAGGAGATTGGGGGGCCCCTGAAGGCGGGCAAGCTGGCGTCCGCTGAGCAACGTGTGCTCCATGCAGAAATGCTTCAGGCAATCCCCCTTACTTGCCCAAGCGCCCAAAAGGTGACTACGTCTTTGGCAACCGTTGCTGGCAAGGAAGGAAACGAGGTAGCGTTGGCCGCCGAGACATTGACGCTTTGCCGAGCGATCAATGTCTTGTTACAGGGCAACAGCGAAGTCTCGCAGCCTGTCCTGAGCGTGCTTCTTAAGGGGTTAGCGGACAAAAAGGCGGCGACTCGCAAGATCTGGCTTCTCCGTGTAGGGTCTGTCTTCCGCGCCATGGATGGCTTGGCCCCAAATGCTGCCTTGTCTTCCTTCGCGGAAGCAGTTATTCCAAAGTTCGTCGACAACTTCAATGAAGTCGTTGCCAATCCTACGCTGACTGCTCAGAGCGGCATCATAGTCGGGGCTTACATCCTTACTGCTTTGTTCACTCTGACACAACAATGGCTCGCTGACTCAAAGGTTGGATCCGAGCTGTTGAAGCTGTCGCCGCCAACTCTTGCGTTAGCCTCGCCACAATCCTTCCTCCTCAACTCCAAGATCTTTAACAAGATCGCAATCGAGGAGGACTCTCATTGGTTCCGTCTTGCTCTATCCTCTGTTGCTACCAAGTTGGCTAGCAGCAAGTCCAAGGAGATAGATCTGGCGTGGGCTGAGGCTTTCATACATCTCGTCACAGCCACCACTGTTCCCTCAAACGTGCGACAAGAGAGTGCTAAATCACTTTCCTCCCTCTATGCTCAGAACCCTAGTGTCATAGCAGATGTCATCATCAATGGTCTGTGGTCTCACCTGATGCAGACTATCCATGCCGGGGACAAAGATTTGGCTACCGAGGCGCGCGATTTGATCAGGGCTCTGAAAGCGATTTGCATCAGCTCCAAGGAATTGGAAGCACTTGGGGGCACGGTCTCAGAAGAGACACTGGAGCACCAAGCTTGTTCCCTCCTCATTCTCTGCCGAGCAGAGCTGATACCCCGAGCTTCTTGGATAGACTCTTGCCTTCGAATGGGCATCGATCCCGGAAGACTTGCCACCAAATACGCTGACACACTACTCAATGAGATTAGCGAACGGACATCAGTTCACCAAAAAGTATGACAGGATCTCCAAATGTCTAAGTGGTGAGAAATTTGCTGACGAGATCTCATAGGCCGATGTCATCCGTACTGCTGCATACCGTGCTGCGGCAGAGTTGGCTTTCGTTGCTCCAGAAGCCATCATCCCCCGACTCACGGACCTTATCAAACAAGATCTTGACCCGCAGCCCGTGAGCGCAATCGGACCTGTCGATGCCGCCATCTTCAGAACCCCAGAAGGCACCTGCTTCGTGGATGTGCTAGGCAAGAAAGGACAAAACGAACCCATCAACAAGAATGTCAAGGATTATGATACCTTGAAATGGGAAATGGAGCTGAGAGAGCAGCTTGAAAAGAAGAAAGGCCCGCAACGGAAACTTACTGCCGAAGAGACGTCCAAAGTGAATGCTCAATTGAAGAAAGAGGCTCAGATTCGAGCGTCAGTTCAGGCAATCGAGGCCAGGCTTCTTCGTGGCATTGGAATCATCCACTCTTTGGCTATGGGACCGCCAACTGATGCAACACTCTGGCTCGTTTCTGCCATAAGTTCACTCCTTGCTGTCATGGAAGCTGGCGCGAGCCTCATCATAGGCGATGCCGCGTCCAAGGTCTACATCGCCTGCGCCGAAAAGGTGAGCTCCCGGCTGGGGCCAATTCGACCTGCGATTGGCATTGCCACGCTCAGGCTTCGAAACCTGTCTCCGCCGGGGGCATATGGAGATGAAGAACTTGCCGATCTTACGACGAGGGTGCTGTATAAGCTCCGGTTTGCCGGCGAGCAGCGGCCGTTTGACGCGGTGTCCTTGATATACATCTTCCCGCTGCTCTTCCATATCTTGAGAGAAGGAGGTGTCGGCGCAACTCCGGATGATCGAGATACCCAAATTGTCCTGGCCGTCGAGTTCATCTCGTTCCACAGTATCACCTTTGCTGAGGAGTCAATACCGCGCGCAGAGCTCCTCAGCGTCCTGATCCATTCGATGCAAAACCATGCCCAACACTACAAACTTATCAAGGACTGCTTTTCTGACATCTGCCGGTGTATCGCACCAAACATCAGTACAGAAGAAATGATGGTCCTTGCCCGGGGGGCCACAGTACCACAGGCCAACGTCAGAACTGCCGTGTTGCAGTCCATTAGTGCAGATGTCGACATGAGTGAACTGGGCTCCAGTAGCGAGATTTGGCTGGCTTGTCATGACGATATAGAGGAAAATCGAGAGCTGGGCACGGAGATCTGGGAAGAGAGCGGGTTTACAATCACAGCCGAACTTCCTATGCTCATGGTGCCATTCCTCGAAAGCAAAGACGGACAACTCCGCCGAGCTGCGGCTCGTTCTCTTGCAAAGGCGGCGCAAGTCCACAGGGAAACCCTCCAGACTGTGATCCAGACGCTCGAGTCCATCTATCTAGAAATGGCCAAGCCAAAGGTCCAGCTACTTGACGAATTCGGAATGCCAAAGAAGATGGACTTGTCAGACCCGTGGGAAGCGAGGCACGGCATTGCCACCGCCTTCAAGGAACTGGCCGATGTCCTGGATTCTTCGCAGGCTGGCCATCTGTTGGATTTCATGATTCAGTCTGGACCTCTAGCGGACAAGAATGCTTCTGTTCGATCAGAAACGCTCGATGCTGCCATCAGGGTGATCGAATTCCAGGGTGGCAGCATCATCGATGAGCTGATGAAGAAGTTCGAATCGACTCTGGAGCAGCCCGACAAGAACAGCGACGAAGCCGACCGTGTCAACGAGGCAGTGGTTATCATGTATGGCGCTTTGGCTCGCCATCTCCAGCCGGGCGACGAAAAGATCCCTGTTGTGATTGAGCGACTCTTGGCAACCTTGAATACGCCATCTGAAATGGTACAGTACGCGATTGCTGAATGCCTGCCTCCGCTCATCAAGGCCTACCCGTCGAAGCTGCCCGAGTATGTCCAGCAAATGATGAACGAGCTTCTAAACTCCAAGAAGTACGCCACCCAACGAGGAGCTGCATACGGTCTGGCAGGTTTGATCCTTGGTAGAGGCATCTCTACCATCAAAGAGTTCCGCATCATGTCAGACCTTCGGTCAGCCCTAGAGAACAAGAAGGATTCACACCAAAGAGAGGCTGCTCTCGTGGCATTTGAAGTTCTATCTACTATGCTGGGCCGTCTCTTCGAACCCTACGTCATTCAAATAGTGCCCTTGCTCCTCAGCGGGTTCGGAGATGCCAACGCCGACGTCAGAGATGCTTGCTTGGCGGCCGCAAAGGCTTGCTTTGGTAAGCTGAGCTCGTATGGTGTCAAGAAGATCATGCCAACGCTCTTGGAAGGGCTCGATGACCAGCAGTGGCGTAGCAAGCGAGGCGCTTGCGATCTACTCGGCGCAATGGCATACCTTGATCCGAACCAACTCGCGACCAGCCTTCCCGACATCATTCCTCCTCTGACTGCTGTGCTGAACGACAGCCACAAGGAAGTCAGGGCTGCCGCCAACAGAAGCTTGAAGAGATTTGGTGATGTCATCAACAATCCTGAAGTGAAGAGCTTAGTCGACGTGATACTGAAGGCTCTCAGTGACCCAACCAAGTACACTGATGAGGCGTTGGATGCCCTGATCAAGGTCCAGTTCGTGCATTACCTTGACGCACCCTCTCTGGCTCTGATCACCCGCATCCTGCAACGCGGCCTAGGCGATCGTTCCAACACAAAACGCAAGGCAGCACAGGTGATTGGCAGTCTGGCCCATCTGACGGAGAAGAAGGACATTGTCATGCACCTCCCGGTGCTCGTTTCCGGCCTGAAACTTGCAGCCGTTGACCCGGTGCCGACGACTCGCGCGACAGCATCCAGGGCTCTCGGCTCTCTGGTCGAGAAGCTGGGAGAGGACTCACTACCGAACTTGATTCCCGAGTTGATGCAGACTTTGAAGTCCGATACTGGCGCCGGCGACCGCCTTGGATCCGCGCAAGCTTTGAGTGAAGTCCTGGCCGGCCTGGGCACGAGCAGACTCGAGGAGACTCTGCCGACTATTCTCCAGAATGTCGAGTCATCAAAACCAGCAGTCCGCGAGGGCTTCATGTCGCTTTTCATCTTCCTCCCGGTCTGCTTTGGTAACAGTTTCTCGGCATACCTGGGCCGAATCGTTCCCCCTATTCTGGCGGGCCTTGCAGATGACGTGGAGTCCATTCGCGAAACAGCTCTCCGTGCCGGGAGATTGCTTGTCAAGAATTTCGCCATTCGAGCTGTAGACCTTCTCTTGCCGGAATTGGAGCGAGGACTGGCAGACGACAGCTACAGAATCCGTCTCAGCTCCGTCGAGCTGGTTGGTGATCTGCTCTTCAACCTCACGGGTGTGAAAGCTGGCGCGGAACCAGGGGACGAGGAAGATGAAAACGTCAAAGAAGCAAGTGCCTCCCTCAAGGAAGTACTCGGTGAGGAGAAGCGAAACAAGATATTGTCGACACTCTACATCTGCCGATGCGACACTGCTGGGGCGGTCCGGTCTGCTGCCATTTCAGTGTGGAAGGCTCTGGTCCACAGTCCTAGAACGTTGAAGGAATTGGTACCAACTCTCACGAAGCTCCTGATCCAACGACTCGGAAGCTCCAACATGGAGCACAAGGTCATTGCCAGTAACGCGCTTGGTGAGCTGATTAGGAAAGCCGGCGATGGTGTCCTCGCCACACTGCTGCCCACTCTAGAGAGGGGCTTGCAAACGTCCACGGATACCGATGCGAAGCAAGGTATCTGCCTTGCTCTGCGCGAGCTCATCTCCTCGGCGTCTCCGGAGTCACTGGAGGAACATGACAAGACCCTCATTTCGGTCGTCCGCACTGCTCTCATTGACTCAGATGCTGAGGTCAGAGAGGCTGCCGCCGAAGCCTTTGATTCCCTTCAGCAGATCTTTGGTAAGAGGGCAGTTGACCAAGTTCTTCCGTTCCTGCTGAATCTCCTGCGATCCGAGAACGAGGCGGAGAATGCCTTGTCGGCGCTCTTGACGCTACTTACTGAGGCCACCCGGTCCAACATCATTCTACCGAATCTCATCCCGACATTGACGACTCCACCGATCTCGGCATTTGATGCAAAGGCCCTGGCTTCTCTGTCCAAGGTTGCCGGCGCAGCTATGAACCGCCGACTCCCTAACATAATCCAGTCATTGATGGAGAACGAAATCAACTGTACTGACGAGAATCTGCGAGAGGAGCTGGCAGCATCGTTCGACACTGTGATCCAGTCGATCGACGAGTACGACGGCCTTAATACGGTGATGAACGTCCTTCTCGGCCTGCTCAAACATGAGGATCATCGACGGAGAGCCGCTACGGCTCGACACTTGAGGAATTTCTTCGCCGTGTCGAGTGTTGACTACTCGCGATATAACCAGGATATCATTCGGTCGCTGTTGAACTCGTTCGATGACGGAGACTTGGATGTGGTGAAGGCTGCCTGGGCCGCGCTTGCGGAATTCACCAAGAGGCTCAAGAAGGAAGAAATGGAGTCACTCGTTGTGTCGACTAGACAGACACTCCAGCGCGTTGGTGTTGCGGGTGCCAACCTGCGCGGCTTCGAACTTCCCAAGGGCATCAGCGCCATCCTACCAATCTTCCTACAGGGCCTCATCAACGGAACTGTCGAGCAAAGGGTGCAAGCGGCACTCGGTATCTCGGACATTGTGGACCGAACTAGCGAGGCGTCACTGAAACCATTTGTTACGCAAATCACAGGACCGCTCATTCGTGTGGTGTCAGAACGTGCTACGGAGGTCAAATCGGCCATTTTGCTCACGTTGAACAACTTGCTCGAGAAGATGCCAACAGCGCTAAAGCCTTTCTTACCTCAGCTCCAGCGTACTTTTGCCAAGTCGTTGGCCGATCCCTCAAGTGAGGTTTTGAGGACCAGGGCAGCAAAGGCTCTGGGAACTCTGATCAACTACACGCCTCGCATCGACCCCCTGATCACCGAGCTGGTCACGGGAGCAAAGACCACTGATCCGGGTGTCAGGACAGCAATGTTCAAGGCCTTGTACGAGGTTGTGAGCAGAGCTGGCGCAAACATGGGAGAATCCTCCAGATCCGCCGTGCTGTCTTTGATTGACGCGGATGCTGACGAGCGAGACGAGGCCATGGTGGTCACCAATGCAAAGCTCCTCGGCGCCTTGATTAAGAATGTGGCCGACGACGTTGCTACGAGCTTGCTCAGGAACAGAGTCATCACACCTCAGTTCAGCCACTCTTCGGCACTGGCTTTGAACGCGGTTCTGGTCGAGTCACCAAGCATCCTGCAGTCAAGCGGTATAATGGACGAATTGCCAGGCTTGCTCTGTGGGGGGATGAAGGACAAGAGGGTAAGTCTGCTTCCAGTGATAAGTGATGCCTTCTATGAGCCACTAGACTTACAACCTTTGCGCAGACATTCATCGCGGACAATTTCATCCTTGCTACGGGCAAGCTGCTGCTTTCGTCGCCTCCAAAGTCATTCGATGACATCAAGCAGATATTCGACACACTGGCGGCCGTTGTTCTGCCCGGAAACGCTACAGACTCGCGGCGGCTCGCGTTGGTGATAATTCGCACATTGAGCCGGAAGAACGCCGATCTGGTACGACCTCATGTATCCCTTTTAGCACCGCCGATTTTCGCGAGTGTTAGGGATCCGGTGATCCCCGTCAAGCTATCTGCCGAGGCGGCCTTTATCGAGCTCTTCAGTGTCGCGGACGAGGAAAGCCGGATATTTGATAAGTACATGGCAGGACCAGGCAACGAACTGCCTCCGAACGTGAAGAGGAGCATGAGCGACTACTTCAAGCGGGTTGCCATGAGGCTGGGCGTGCAAGCCAGGGAGAGGAGAGAGGCAGAGGGAGGGCAGGGAGGCCTGGGTCTTTCCAATGATGAGGTGGAGGATGAGCGTGAGATATGGAGCGTTGGCAAAGTGGAAATCGACGGAGGCGAGGCGGTTGTGTGAGCGGAAGCATGTATATAGGTACCTATGGTGGTGCCAGGGGAAAAAGCAAAGGATCTTGTAGAACAAATGTAGATGACATGTGACCTAAATCAAAGACTTTTATCCTAGCATTTACGGGCATCATAGCACTCCAGTATAGAAACATAGATCTCAGGAGAACCTTGTGTGCGTGGCTTTTGGCCTGGAAGAAGCACAGCAGCAGAGGGCTCTAGCTAGGTACTCATCTCCTTGACCATAGGAAGATCTATATTGAGTGCTGCCTGAGCGCAGCCACCAACAGCTTGTCTGGGGCATATTAATCGACAGCGCCTGTCTCTCATATATCAGTTCAAAGTTGAGGCGGTCCGTCGATGTCCGTTGAAGAGCTCAGGCAGAGGACGGTACTGTACGTACATCCTATGTACGGCGGCACGGAGGTTTGGGAGGACGAGCGCTGCCGTTCTAGGGCAAAATCTCGGAGATCCACCGTCCGGAGCTCGACTGATCACGTGATGCAAGCATTGCAAGTGCCAAGCCATTACTCATCAGAGCCCTCGCTTAGCCCACTCTTTGAAAGTTGTGCTAAAATTCCGGGTCTAGTGCACGTGAACCCACAAACTTTCAGCAGAACTGCTACCGGCCGCTGGAAATTCTAGCACTTCGTAAACCCTCCCCCCCCCAAAACTTCATCCAACCTCATCGCCATCGAGGGCCGGCCATCAATATCGAAGTTATTCAAGATGTAAGCCCACGCTTCCTCGCACGCTGCACGGAAAGAATTGGGCGATGAAGACGACAGCCCCTCGCCGAAGCCGATGACTTCAACCAGCAAAAGACTGTGATTGCTGACAAAAAACTTGTGCTTCCCCATGATGTAGGGTCAACCTGCGAACTCAGAAGCGCCTCGCCGCGTCGGTCATCGGCTGCGGCAAGCGCAAGATCTGGCTTGATCCCAGCGAGCAGAGCGAGATCTCCAACGCCAACTCCCGCCAGACCATCCGAAAGCTCGTTGCCGATGGCCTCATTATCCGAAAGCCGGTGACGATGCACTCGCGATCCCGAGCTCGCGAGCTGAACCTCTCCCGAAGAGAAGGCCGACACCGTGGATTCGGTAAGAGAAAGGGTACCGCCGATGCTCGTATGCCCAGCCAGGTTCTCTGGATGCGCCGCCTCCGAGTTCTCCGACGCCTCCTGGTCAAGTACCGTGCCAGCGGCAAGATCGACAAGCACCTCTACCACGAGCTCTACCACCTGAGCAAGGGTAACACATTCAAGCACAAGCGTGCGC
>LFMI01000151.1:69773-86744 GCA_001050175.1 Trichoderma parareesei | reverse complement strand
GTGGGGGGGGGGGGGGGCTGAAAGGCTGGGAGCGCAGCCTGAAGCTTGCGAGAGAGTAATGTTGTGTTAACACTTTTGTCTTCTTGCAGATCCACCGTGCCAAGGCCGAGAAGCAGCGTGAGAAGGCTCTGAAGGACGAGATGGACGCCAAGCGTGCCAAGACCAAGGCCGCCCGTGAGCGCAAGTTGGAGAGGGTGGCGGCGAAGCGAAATGCTCTGATGGCCGGCGACGAGTAAAACCAGTTGTGAAGGACATTCTCGGTCTGAGGGGCTGCATTTGGAGTCTACGGGTTGGGTTTTTTTTTCTACGCCCTTCTGGTTTTTACAGTCGTACCGGTGGGTTTGTGGCACGTAGCATTGAAACAAAAAATGGAATGGTAAATGCTCGAGGTGTTTGTCCGCCCACCAGTGCTGCAAAACATGTTGGTTGATGAACCTCTTTTGTCTGTCAGGATACGGCTGTGACTTTTGACGATTTGCTGGACGACTTTACGAGGAGATGGATTGGCTGCTTTCTAGGTGTCTAGTAGATAGGAGGGCTCCTTGAGGTGAGTAGGTATAGACCTAACTTGTCTCTTAATTGTGCCATAGAGAAGGTGCAATAGCTGCTGCAGAGCAAAGAATACCTTCCACAAGCAGACTTCCAAGGGATGCGTCGATAATCATGTTCACAGGACGATACTGTACCTACTGGTTGCTCGTCCGAGCATTAGTATTTGCGACTAGTCTAGGACACTACCAAACGAGGTTTTTCGAGCTGAGGGCCGGTCGATCGGACCTGTGATGGATCTCTGTGATTGTGAGTAGCGGGGAGTTTGTGGGGGAGCGGGAAAAGGATAAGCCGACGCGCATCGCCGGTGTGCCTTGGTGATCCGTGATGTGGGTGATGTTGTTCTACGAATGGAGGCAGCATGCGTAAGGTAGTTTGATTATTGTGCGATGAGGGATGCGGGCGCCTTTTGGTTGTGTGAATGAATGGGAACGAACGCATGGTATCAAGTACCCCCCTTATGAGGCTCATTCCATTACTGATCTTTCTGCTTTTGTACCCATCGCTGAAAAGGCGGCATTGTCAAAAGAAAAGGTACATTGATTGACCTGTTACAACAACAATAATGGCCTCAATGGCCAGGCCGTTCAATTAGCACTTGCAAGCACAGGCGTTGCCCGTAGGTAATACTAACTCGCATGTGTGGGGTGATGGGACGAGACTAGGTATGGGAGGACGGATAGTCACGGTCAGGGCACGGGCGCCGCTTTCTGGACCGCGCTGATTCGGACTTGCGTGACCGGCAAGCATCGCCGGCATCCTACACCTCTTTGACAGTTGGCCGCTATATAGTAACAACAACGACAACGACAACGGCTGTCGCAGGCGCGCAGTTCTTTGCTCTTCTTGCTCTGTCTCTCTCTTCCTCGCTCCCTCCCTCCCTTATTTTTCGCAGTCGAAACTTGTTCAAGACCACCATGGCAGCCTCTTATCTGCGAAGCACGGCGCTTCCTCTCGGCGGCCTGAAAAGACTGGCAGCGAGGCCGTCTGCGGCCACGGCATGTCTCGGTGCTCGACGGACAAAGGCCTCGCTCGCCCAGGATGGCCAACAGCAGGTCGGCGACGGTTCAATCCCCATTGGCAAGTGGCAGGCAAAGGCTCTTGCGATGCTAACTAAAGGAACCCGACAGCTTCTTTCGGCGCATCTTGCAAAGGCCGACCCGGCCGTGTTTGACATCATCGAGAAAGTCCGTCTACAACTCCGCTTGAGAAAACCGCGCAGCTTGTTGTGGCGCATGCTGAGCCTTGGAGCAGGAGAAAAACCGACAGAAGCACTTTATCAACCTCATTCCGTCTGAGAACTTCACCTCGCAAGCCGTGCTGGATGCTCTGGGGAGTGTCATGCAGAGTAAGCGCCTCCCTACAGCTGGAAGACCACCATGCCGGAAGAGGTCTCTTATATGAATCGAGTAGCTGACGAACGATGCCTGCAGACAAGTATTCTGAGGGCTACCCTGGCGCACGGTATTATGGTGGTAACGAGTTCATCGATCAGTCCGAGAGGCTGTGCCAGCAGCGAGCTCTAGAAGCATTTGGCCTCGATCCCAAGTCATGGGGGGTCAATGTCCAAGGCAGGTTCATCATGGCGACCGAGAGGTTCCCCTTTTGGCATCTCCTCTAACGGTGACCCGTCTTCAGCTCTCTCTGGCGCTCCGGCCAACCTCTACGTGTACTCGGCGCTTATGGATACCCATGACCGACTGATGGGCCTCGACCTTCCTCACGGTGGACATCTGTCTCACGGCTACCAGACGCCGACCAAGAAGATCTCTGCCGTGTCCAAGTACTTCGAGACCCTGCCATATCAGCTGGACGAGCGCACCGGCTACATCGATTACGACAACCTCGAGAAGATGGCCTCCATCTACCGGCCCAAGATCATTGTCGCCGGAACGAGCGCCTACAGCCGCCTGATTGACTACAAGCGCATCCGCGAGATTTGCGACAAGGTCAACGCTTACATGGTAGCAGATATGGCGCACATCTCTGGTCTCGTTGCCGCCAAAGTGCTGCCCGGCCCCTTCCCCTTCGCAGACATTGTCACCACCACTAGCCACAAGAGTCTCCGTGGTCCTCGCGGAGCGTTGATCTTCTTCCGTAAGGGTGTGCGTAGGCAGAACCCCAAGACCAAGGAGGAGGAAATGTACAATCTCGAAGGACCGATCAACAACTCCGTGTTCCCCGGCCATCAGGGAGGCCCCCACAACCACACCATCACGGCCCTTGCCGTGGCACTGAAGCAGACACAAACCCCAGAGTTCCAGGCGTACCAGTCGCAAGTGCTGGCGAATGCCAAGGCTTTTGCCAAGCGGCTGGGCGAGGAGAAGGGCAAAGGCGGCCTTGGGTACAGCCTTGTCAGTGGCGGCACCGATAATCACCTGGTCCTTGTCGACCTCAAGCCCCATGGCATTGACGGCAGCAGAGTAGAGCGCGTCTTGGAACTTGTCGGCGTCGCCGCCAACAAGAACACCGTGCCGGGCGATCGGTCGGCTCTTGTGCCTGGTGGTCTTCGCATGGGCACGCCCGCCATGACGACTCGCGGGTTCCACGAGGACGATTTCGTACGAGTGGCTGATGTTGTTGACCGAGCCGTCACGATTGCCGCGCGCATCAACAAGACGGTCAGGGCCGCAGCAGAGGAGCGAGGCGAGAAGTCGCCTGGCAAACTCAAGCTGTTCGTGGAGCACCTTGGCAACGGGGATGGAGATCCAGAGATTGTGCAGCTGAGGAGCGAAGTCGCGGACTGGGTAGGCACGTATCCTCTCCCTTGGGACTCAACTCAGTAGATGTAAAAGGTCGAATAAGTAAATTCCTCTCTAAGGCTACATTGCATAATGTGTCAAGTTCCTTTCGTCTTCGCATGAGGGTATACAATAGGTTGTGAGCTGACCAGTCGGGTGGCACTCATACTGTTCTGCTACATGTTCGATAGTCGCTTGTGTAGCTACAAAGGGGGGATTCCAGTTACAGCCATGAAGGCACACTCTGAGAGAGAAGAAAAGGGGGGAGGGGAAGTAAGGTAAGCAAGGGTACCATATAATTCTGATGAAGTCAAACATAACCCTTGCGGGTCCGCTCTGGTATGAAAAAGCAAAAGTGAGTGCTTCTAGATAACGATGGAGGACAATGAAAGGAAATAAAGGGTGGCGTTTGCTAATACAGTCGAAAGCAAACGAACACAGCAAAAGTGCCCCCTCTCGTACTGAACGGCCGGGTAAAGCTACTGACTCCCAAGAGCCGCAGCAACAGTCTCCAGTTGTCGAACAGTCTCATAATAGGTTCGCAATCTTGTCAGGCCCTTGAACGTTGCGTCGAGGCCATACTCTTCCACGATGGCATGCAGGACTGGCCATGTGGCAAAATCAGGCAGGGTCAGAGTGTCCTCGCAGAGAAACGCGGGACGTTTGTCTTTGGCTTTGTCGGCAATGTAGCCCTCCCAAACGGCAAGCTCTTGCTTCAATTTCCCGGGCAATGCTCCGCCAGGGACAGCGCCTTCGCCCTTCACTTGCCGCCAGATGGGCAAGAGATTGAGCCCTTGCTGCAGCTGACTGTAGAGGACGGCAAGCTTCTCTAGATTGTTCGAAGCGGAGCCTGCCTCGGTACTGCGGCCGGGGCCATACCGAGAGTGCAGATACAGCATGATGGCCATGTCGCCCTGGACGACGGATCGGGCAGCGTCGTTGTCGACGAACTTGATGGGCGGCGACCAGAACGCTGACGGGCTGCCTTGACTGCTGCTGTGGGCGTCTGCACCAGAGGCCATGCTTCCCTTGGCGAACTTGATGCCGAATTCATTCAGCATGAGTACAATCCGCATGTTGACCACGGGATCCGCGGAGGCAAAGAACCTTGGCGAGTTGTTAATGTGTAGCACGTCAAAGCCGCCGCCGTAATGGGCGTCCCAGTCAAAGTCGGACGCATGGTTTTCCATGCCAAATGCCCGAATCATGTTTACGGCGTCGGAGCTCTGGCCGTTCTTGATGGCGTGTGCAGAGTCGCGAGTCTTGCCGGTCGCGCCCTGGCCCCAGATGATGGTCTCGTCACTGTCCAGAAACGTGCCAATGTGCCTGAACGTGAGCGATATACGGCGACCGCCATAGGCCAGCTCGGCGTCCGACCGGTCGCGGTCTGCTCGTCTGTCGCGTCGGATGGCATGGAGCCACTTCATATTGGTCTGTAAGCCCATGCGGAAGAGCGAGTTGTGAGAGAGCTTCGCTCGTTGTATTTTTCGCCTTCCATCGTCGGATGCCTCTCCAGAAAGGCCCTTATCTAGCTTCTTAGTTCTTAGAGTCATGGTCCTTTCCGCTCCGAGGCTGAGATTGGCAATGTACGACCCCTTGACAATATCCAAGGTCTTGTCACTATGCTCGGAAATGTAGTCGTTTCCGTCACGGTAGAATTGTATGAGGACATGGTTCAGGGGGTGGCCGAGATGCTTCTCTACCTCGACCTTGATGGCCTCAACCGTTGGAGAGAAGGGATGCAGCGGCGGGGACTCATCGGCGGGATGACGATAGACTGGCATGGTACCGTCTACGCCCACCTCGCCTTGGACGGCAACCAGCCGAGGAACCTCGCCGCCTTGGTGTGACATGCGCTGCCAAAGCACCTCCTTTTCCAGCTTTTCAAACGCTTCTTCTGCTAGGTCGCTTGGCAACGCATTCATAATGACATCGGAATCACCTTCGCAGAGCTTCTTTTGGGGCAAAGCATGCGGTTCATTGTCAGGATCAACAGCTTTCGCCGTGTCATCCTCGACTGGAGGCTCGGGGTTGCTATCAGGAGGCTGTTTCGGTGCGTTGGCCGTCTCGGAACCCTGAGACTTGTTCTTCGACGCCGGCTCCGGTGTTGATTCCTTTGCAGCCTCGGCGGGACTAGGTGTGCTGGGATCCAGCTTGAGTTCCAGCAGGGACTGAGTAATATCTTCAGCCGTGCTGATGCCTGTTGCTTTTGCCGATGGCCGTTTTGGCGCCTCAGGTGACACCTTGGTCTCTGGCTCAACCGGCGGCAAGGTGTTGAGAATCTCTTGTGAGGACATAAACTCGCAGCCAGTCAGCTCAACCAAGCTCTTCATTGCTGCGGTGCGTCTGGATTCGTGACGATAGCCGCAGCAATCCTTGATAACCGTAATGGCCATTCCATGGCCCGCCGCATCCATGGCGGTGGCAAAGACGCCGATGTTGGCCAGGGAGCCGCAGATGAAGACTTCCATGACCATCTTGCCGCGCAGAGAGCGTAGCAGATGGGTGCCATGAAACGCGGAGTAGTGAGACTTGGTCAATTTCATATCGCTTTTGCGGACAGTCTCGGCAACGACCGGAGGCATGTTGCACCCTGGATGAGACGGCTTTACGCAAGATGACTCCTCATGACTCAGAAAAGCCTCAGCATCCGACAAGTCATCAGAAGACGCCTCGGCGGCCGGGCTTTTGGACCTGCTTTGGGAAGTTGGCGTGTTGGCGGACAGTATGATCTGATCGCTGTCGATCCCACGGGCCTTGTCGAACTGAGACTGCACCCAGATAACGTCGCCCACCGGACGGAAGGCATTTGCCACCTCGACTATGCGGTCAACGAATCCATCGGGTTGCGTGACTGGCAATCCGCCGTCAACGGCATCAACAAAGTCGTTTTGGAGGTCAACCACTATGAGAGCCTTGCGGGTTGTGAGCTGGGGCAGCGCTGACGGATCGAAGGCGAACATTGTATCCAACAGAACGAATCCGACGATCAATGGACAGCACAAAGGGAGACGAGACACCTGGGTCCTTGACTCGATCTAGAATTGCCTTTCGAAGCTGGGCAGCCAAGGCAGAAGAAAGCACAGGCTAGGCAGCCGAACGAAGCTCTGGTGTATAAAGGATACGATCAGCAGTCTTGAGCGCCGTTGTTTGGGACGATGCCAGAGGATGTTCGGTAGACATTTGCAGAAGAGTTTTCAGCTTGCGGTCAGCTGGCTATGGGAATTTCACAGGGGCGCCGTATGGCCCAAATGGCCCAGCTGGTGCGAAGATACCGGGACGTCGACGAGCCAGCAGGCAAAGGAGGCGCAGGTATCAGCGTCTGGGCTGGATGCGCTAGCCTACACGATTTAGTGTAGTGCGCCATGCAGGCAAGGATGGGGAAAAAAAGCCTTTTTCCTATGACAGCTGGAACGGGAGCTGAGGGGCCGTTGGAAGCGAGCTCGGCGCGGCAAGTCTGGTGATGATGCCGGGGAGGTGATTTGGCGTGCGGAGGGCCAGGGTTCCAGCCTGGTCGAGTTGAATAGTAGGTAATATGGAGTGGCTGGAGGTTGAGCACTCGGCACTTGTCATAGGTAGTATTGTTACTGGATGGCTGCAAAGTACATGGACCTGCATCATTAACCGGACATCAAGCGTTTATGCGTTCGGGTACCCGGCAGGTATCACACATCACCCCAGTATAAGGTAGTATATCACATACAATCACATGCTCAGCTTCGGGTTGCTTCATGATAAGGTACACAGACATTGGTACCTACCTAGTAATAGTGGCTCAAATAGAAATGCTTGCCTGCAGAAACATGTCAGCTATTGTTATATAGTACCTTATAAGCACCCTTTATATAGATAACACAATGATGTCATATTTATATGAGTTCTAAGAAACGAAAACACAATGCAGCTATAATATATATTATAATTATCATTACTATGTTCTTAACTAGCTTTCCATTTACTATCTGGGTACTACTTTATTCTTTTCTATTTTTATTTCTTTCTGAAAAACTACGTTTGTTTTTCAATTAGATAGAAGGGTATGTTTACATAATATGCTGATAGAACTTTGATGACCCCATCCAAAACATGTGTTTATTGTTATCGGGTAGCTGATCAACCTGATATCACGCAAACGCAGCCAGCATCATACTACAACATAACATTTGCCGCGCTAGTGTTTGCCGCCTTATCTTAGCATCCTGCACTCTGTATGCCCCTGTCCTTCAACTGCCCACCTTGCTGATATCGGCCGTCCTTCATCGTCACCTTACAGTCTCCGGGCCTCACCATGGCTGGCGCAAAGAAAAAGAAGAAGCCAGCAGCCAACCCGGCGCGAGGCTTCGCTACGACATCAGTTGCGTCCAAACCCCGCCTGGAGGTAGCAGAGCCGACAGGGTCTCAGCCTTCCTCGGGTGTCAACACTCCAAAGACTGCCCCTCCAGCAGCAGCATCGGATGGCCCCTCGTCGCAGTCGAAGCCCGCAGAGCAGAGTGGCGAGTATGCGGCCTCCAAGAAAGTCGAATTGAGCCCCGAGGAGTTTGAACGGCAGCTTGAGGAATCCGAGCTGCAGCTGTTTGTAGACAAGTACGCCCAGAAGGTCAAGCGAGATGCCCAGCGCCAGTGCTTGCGGCTGGAGACTGATCGACGCCTACTACGGAGCCAAGCCGAGAACCTTAACACACAAAAATGGCTGCCGCGGGAGTTGATGGATCATATCCTGGACCTCATCAAGGCCGAGAGCCGGTTCTATGCGTCCAGCCTCTCGTCAGAGAATGCTGGGCCTGGGAAGATGCCGTCTGAAGAAGATCTGGTTTCACGCATCTGGACGCTACAGCAGACACTCACCAGCGCCGGCTTCTCTGCACACATTGTCGACAATGCTGTTCGACACATCTTGGACATTGCACCGAACATATCGCCGGCCCCTCGAGATTACATCTGGGGTCTGGAGGAAGCCCTCGAGTGGCTGGCTCGTGAATCTCCGCCGGACGAGCTGCCTTCATACGGCAACAGGTCCAAGGCGGCTCCCAAAGGTCAGTTTCTCTGGAGTATTCGATCATGACCTTTCTCTAATTGTTCATATTCAGACGCTACCGAAGGCACATCTGCCCCGCCGTCTCGCACGAGCACCCCGAAGTTGACCTCGAATCAAGCCACTCGGAATGAGAAGAACAACGCGCCGAATCAACGGTCGAGCAAGACACGGTCCCATCCAAGTGCGACATTCAACGGCGACATCGAACCGGAGGATTTGATACCAGAATACGTTGCCACGAAGGCCAAGCTACTCGAGTTGAGCTACCTGGAAAAGACATCAAAAAACGCCAAGCAACAAAAGGAAGACGAATTGAATGCGACATCGGTGGCTTATCTGGAATCCAAATTGAAGACAATAGAATCCGATGTTCTGTTCGACAAGTTCTTGGCAGAGCAACAGTGGAAGAAGGATAAGGTCGACTTGGAAAAGCAACTTGCTTTGGCCAGGAAGACGGCTGCCACCGACTCAAGCAGCCAGCCTCAGCCTGAAGATGCCACGCCTATGCCGGAAGCAGACGACGACATCACTGCTATAGCCGAGCAAATGGCAAAGGAGCTCCTGGCTGAGAACAACGAGGATGAGGACATTACGGGCTTGTTCGAGTCACTTCCACAGAGCGAGGTAGACCCGGCTACCGGAAAGATCCAGACCGTTGTCAACTCTGCCGACGGAGCACGGCTGGTTATTCGAGAGTTTGCCAAATGGACTGGTGTCAGCCCTAAACGCATCTTGGAGGAAGCCTGCCGTTCCAGGCAAGTCGAGACAATTTACCCCCATGTCTCGGTTATGCGAATACAGTACTAACAATGCCCAGAGACCCTTCTGTCAATATTACCTACTCTGTCGTGTCCGAGGCCACATTCGCTAACCGCCACTCGGTGGTAATCGGGTGGTCAAAGCCGCAGGACACTGCCCAGGTCGTGGCAAATGCGGATGTCGAAGCCGTGATTGAGTCCACCCGCTTCAGATTCACCATGACCAAGGTTGCTACCCCCGACTTGAAGCAATCAGAGGCTTACATCGCCACCGCAGCGCTGTTCCACATATTCAGCGGTAACCCCAAGGAAGAAAAGGTCAACCTCAGGCTTCCAAATGTCTGGCGAGATTTCTGGTCTGAGATGGCCGAAGCCAAGAAGGAGCACTTCGATGCGCAGGATCGCCAAGTCGTGAAGCAGATCAAGGCCCTTGTCCGCCAAAGGCAAGACCAGGAGCTTGAAGATGGTGTTGTGCTGCAGGGCGCGTTCCGGGGTCGCAACAACGCCAAGAGTACACCAGAAGCCACCGACTCGGGGCATACCGAGCGATCAAGGCACGTTGAAAGCGATGACAATCTGAAGAGGCTATGGGCCGCAAGGTCGAGCAGGAAGAAGTATGAAGCCATGCTGGTATGCAACAAACCCACCCCCAATTCTTGATTACAAGTGCGGTTCGTTGACCCATACCCCAGCAATATCGAGAACAGCTTCCAATGTGGAAATTCAAAGACCATGTTCTGGATGCTGTAGATAAGAATCAGGTGATTATCATCTGCGGAGAGACTGGCTGGTAAGTTGTGAAATCGTGTCCCTGACGACTGCGATCCTCAACTAACAGTGTGATAGTGGCAAAAGCACACAAGTACCGGCCTTTTTGCTGGAACACGAACTGTCACAAGGCAGACAGTGCAAGGTCTTTTGCACAGAGCCTCGCCGTATTTCCGCCATATCTCTGGCTCGTCGAGTAAGTGAAGAGTTGGGTGATGAAAAGGGTGATCTAGGAACCTCGAGGTCCCTTGTCGGCTATTCCATCCGCCTAGAGTCGAACACGTCCAAAGAGACGCGGCTTGTGTATGCTACGACGGGAATTGTCATGAGAATGCTTGAAGGCTCTAATGACCTTCAAGAAGTCACACATCTCGTCCTCGACGAGGTTCATGAACGCTCCATTGACAGTGACTTTCTCCTCATCGTTCTCAAACGCCTTCTCAAACGCCGCAAAGACTTGAAGGTCATTCTGATGTCTGCCACTGTTGATGCAGAGCGGTTTTCGGCGTACCTTGGCGGAGCGCCAGTGCTAAACGTTCCCGGCAGAACGTTCCCAGTCATGGTTCGCTACCTCGAGGATGCTGTTGAGCTCACTGGTTATGTCCCGAGCAACTCAGAAACTGATCGGATTGTCGACCTCGATGATGACACGGTCGAGCCCGAAGTGGACGGACTCAAAGCCGAGATGGTTCAGAGCCTTGCCGGATACTCAAACAGAACCAAGGCTGTGCTCGCTCAAATGAACGAGTACCAGATCGACCACGACCTCATTGTGGAATTGATTGCTCGCATCGCAGTCGATGACACACTACAGCAATATAGCAATGCGATCCTGGTCTTCCTACCCGGAATGGGAGACATTAGAACGCTAAATGATCTGCTCTTGGGAGACCCTCGGTTTTCGGCTGGCTGGCTTGTCTACCCTCTGCACTCCACGATTGCCATGGAGGATCAGGAGGCCGCTTTCCTGCTACCCCCTCAGGGCATGAGGAAGATTGTATTAGCGACGAATATCGCGGAGACTGGAATCACCATCCCAGACGTTACTTGCGTCATCGACACCGGCAAGCACCGCGAGATGCGTTTCGACGAAAAGAAGCAGCTTTCCCGGCTGATTGATACATTCATTTCGAGGGCGAACGCGAAGCAACGTAGGGGGCGTGCTGGCCGTGTGCAGAATGGGCTGTGCTTTCACATGTTCTCGCGGTATCGGCACGATACTCTGATGAGCGACCAGCAGACTCCGGAGATGCTGCGTCTCTCCTTGCAGGACCTAGCCATCCGTGTCAAGATCTGCAAACTCGGCGGAATAGAAGAAACGCTGGGCGACGCTTTGGACCCCCCCTCGGCCAAGAATATACGCCGCGCTGTGGACGCACTCGTGGACGTGCGAGCTTTGACCGGCACCGAAGACCTCACGCCCCTTGGCTACCAGCTGGCGAGACTACCCTTGGATGTCTTCCTGGGGAAGCTCATCCTTCTGGGGACGATCTTCAAATGCCTGGACATGGCCATCACCGTTGCAGCCATTCTATCTTCCAAGTCCCCCTTTTCTGCCCCCTTTGGACAACAAACGCAAGCAAACAATGCGAGAGCAGCCTTTCGTCGTGCGGACTCGGATATACTCACAACCTACAATGCATATCTTGCGTGGAAGCGGGTATGCCAGGCGAATGGGGGCTTTGGAAAAGAATTCCAATTCTGCAGAAAGAATTACCTCAATCAGCAGACGCTTACCAACATTGAAGACCTGAAAGGACAGCTGCTGACGTCTTTGGCCGACTCCGGGTTTCTCTTACTGACAGAGGAGGAGCGGCGAGCGCTTCTGCGACTCCGTTTCTCCGCCGGCGGACGCGGCCGTCGACAACAGCAGTTTGTCGAGGTGCCTCAGCGGGTGAACCTCAACAGCGACAACGACATTGTTTCGACTTCCGTTATTGCATGGAGCTTTTACCCCAAGCTTCTTGTGAGGGATATTCCAGGCTCCAAGGGGCTCCGCAACATCGGCAACAACCAGTCCATCAGCCTTCATCCGACGTCTGTCAATCGTGGGCTGTTCGATGCGCGATGGCTGTCATACTACACCATCATGCAGACCAAATCGTGGGTTACCCCTTGATTCCATCCCCATGCCTCATTGTCGAAGCACTTTCTAATACTGATTCTCAATCTAGGGTTTATCGTGCACATGAAACCACTGTGACAGAGCCTTTTGCCATAGCACTACTCTGCGGCGACGTACGCTGTGATGTAAGTCGACTTTGATGGCTTCTTGGATATGAGTACTTGGAGTTTGGCATATCTAACATCGTTCCTTACTAAGCTATACTCGGGGGTGATAGTGCTGGATGGCAATCGAGGCCGGTTCGCCGTCCCGGACTGGAAGACGATGCTCGTCATCAAAGTCCTGCGCACACGACTGCGCGAATTGCTCACGAGGAGCTTCAAGCAGCCTGGCAAACTGCTCACTGCCCAGCAGGAGAAGTGGTTTGATGTGTGGCAGCGCTTGTTTTCGCAGGACTTTAACCAAGACAGGACCGTCAACACCATCACTCTGTAAATCTTCGGCTTGAATATAGGTTGGGGGTCTCTTTTTTCTTTTTGTTTCGCCAGTCTTGCAGAGACCGGCCACGGAACATGGATATATACACAAAAGGGAAATGCATCTGGGAGGCATTTGGGATAGGCACGTCCGCCTTTTGAGGGCGAAATGGGAAATCGCAGGGCACGAAAACCGAGGCAAAATTCGGATTGGACCTCGCTAAGACTTGAATTTTGTCCATCAAGCACCTAGAAATCACGACCACTACTTGCGCATAGAATGTATTATATATATGTCCGTACCTCAAAACTTTATTTCGAGACGAGCTGTAAATAGATGGAGGAAACATCTAAAAAAAAAGGAACGTGCGGTAACCGACAGTCTTCCTTTAGTCAGTCCTTGAGTTGTTATCCTCCGGTTTATCCTCCGGTTTCGAGCCCCTCAAGAACATTTCTTTGAAGTCTGCATTGCTCTTGGGAGCTGGCTTTCCGTCTTCCTGCCCCTTTTCTTCTCCAGCCTTGGCATGCGACGCGGATGACGCCTTCGGAGCAACAAAGCCCAGTCCGCGCTTTGGACCCGGTCTTCCCAGCGTCGGCCGCCTCACATTGACCGACGTGGGCGTGAAGCCCTTGGCTGTGCTGCTCGACGGCTTGTCCTTGTCCTTTGTCGTCGGATCCTGGCTGCGCGGCACAATGCGGTCTTGGACTCTCTCGGCTTTTGCGTGACGGAGATCATCGACGGACCCAATGTGCAACTTGTGGCCTTCGAACTCGAGGTTGCTTAGCTGTAGGCTTGCCCTGCCCGCCGCCGAGGAGTCTGCAAACTCAATCTTTGCGCCGCCATGCCCGGGCTGCAGGACGAGCCTGACGATGGGGCCAAAGGGCTCGACAAGCGCCCGCACTCGGGCATCGTTGACGGTGTCGGGCAGACCCATGAGGGCAATGGTGCGCGCGGCGATCTCGGCAGCCGAGGGTTTTGACGCCTTGTCGCCGTCGGTGTCATCAGGCGCTTGCTGTGCCGGAGACGCGCGATCGTGTGCTATGATCTGAGCCGTGGGTTTCACGATGGAAGGCTTCGAGACCTCGACCTCAATGATTTGGTTCTGGAACTTGGCCTTGTTCAGTTCTGACGTAGCCTTTTCAGCTTCATCCTTGGTTTCAAAGACAACAAAGGCGAATCCCCGGCCCTTGCCATTGAAGTTTCGGGGGACGTTGATTCTCTGTATTGTGCCATATTTGGAGAAGATGTCGCGGAGCTCGTCTTCAGTCGTTGAGGGGTTCAGACCCGAAACATGGACTTCGCGGCCCTCGGCAACAGCCCCCTCGCGACTCTTCTTGCGACTGGGGTCTGAGTACTTGACCATGAGCTTGAATTTACCCTCGAGCAGAGTGCCGTCCTTGGCCACTGCCTTGGCAGACGCGTCGCCATCGCGGAAAGAGATGTAGCAGAACCGACGGTGTGAGTTTACCTTGAGACTCGGCCATCGAATACTCAAGATCTCTCCGCAATCCTGAAACAGCCGACGCATGTACTTTTCATCTGCCGCAGGGGGATAGTTGGTGACATAGATGGTCAAGTCATGCGCAGATCGCACGCTGATCTGGGACTGCCCAAAGAACTTGCCATCCCTGAGGAGTGCGGATTGGGCCTCTTCTGGGGTGCTGAACTCAATCAAGGCCGTCGACGATTGACCATCTTCTTCCCGGACAAGCGCTGTGATGTTGTTTATGTGACCATACTCCTTGAAGTACTGGCGCAGCTTGGTCTGGGTGATCTCGGCGGGCAGGTCTGTGACGAGCACCGACGTGTTTTCTCTGTCTCTCCGTTGACTCGATGAAGCTTCGCGCGCTTCGTGATCGTTCTTATGGCGCTTGTTGCTGGTATTGGCGGGCTCCTGGGTGTCTGCTGGGTCGTCTCGTTTCCTCTTAGGCTGGCCAGGCGACGGCACCCCTGACATGGGCTCGTCGCGGTCCTCCGTCTGCGCGCCATAGTAGGCAGCATATGCGGCGGCCTTCTCCTCCTGCTCGCGAGCACGTCGCTTCGCAATGGCCGTCTCGGCCTTGTGCACGGCATCTGCCGCTCTACGCACAGAGTGCGACAGTTCGTAGTCGTTGCAGTGCTGCATATACACCTCCAGCACCTTCTCGGGCCAGTCAATCGTCCGCCGGTTGACAGCGCGCTGGAGGACTGCGGTGGCGAGCGTGGGGATACGGAAGCTGGCGCCGCCAGAAGAGGGCGCGGGGCTGTTGCCTGTGTTGGTGGAAGAGAAGATGAGCATCTCCCACATATAGTAGCGGAACCAGAAGTCGTGGCTGTCTGCGTGAATCTGGGCCTTGGCGAGCTTGTTCCACTGCATCCTCGCCTCGTCGATTGCTCCCTTCTTTTCCGTCAGGTACTGGATGTAGATGCGCTCCAGTCGAAACTTGGGGTCGCCCTGGAAGTCTTTGCCGTAGAGCCTCTTGCCGACGACCTCGACGTCCTCGAGAGCCGCGCTCAGCCCTACGTCAGCCACATCGACAGCCTCGTCTCCAGCGTTCGCGTCCATGGCGGTGCGCTTGAGGAACCCACACCACGCCACATACATCTCAATCATGCTCTCCATGCCGTGCTTGTACAGCTGGTCTTCGCTCGTCGCGGCGTGTTTGATTGACTCCACTTCAGAAAAGTCCAATTTCGCCTCTTCCGCGCATAGTATTAACCTATTCCATAAGCGACCGGACCAGGGGCAATGTTGGACCGCCCTGCGAAGGGCATTGAGTAGATACTCAGGGGCTTTGGTGTCGGCGTATGAGGACGAAAGGAAGACTATGTGCTGGTGCCAAACCGACTCGTCGGATGCGAATACGCCGGTCAAGGCTCTGGCATAGAGTCCACAGCAGAGATTGAAATTGATGTCAGCCATGGCCTGGCCGCCGCGGGCATGTGATGTTTCCCACTCGAGATATTCTGCCATGATCGTCTTTTGGGCCTCCACATCATCTGCCCGGACTGCCTGTTGCAGCCTGAGCTCGAAGGGATCTCGTTCCGCCATGAGGCGCTTTGCTTCCTGGGATAGCGCAGTGATGTCCTTCATCAACTCCTCCCACGCGGCGCGATTGTATTCCGACAGGAAGCTCGAGAACATTTGCGACGTGTCGTCCCAGGTGAGATGGGGCGTGACGAGCCGATCGCGGAACAGGTGCGTGATGCGCTTAACACCCTCTGCAGTCTTGGTCTTCTCCAGCAGCTCCATCTCGAGCGATATCCAGCGGTTCCAGAGAACGTGGCTGTCGCTGATGCGGTACTTGATGGCCTCGTAGCCCTGCTGCCACAGGTCCAATGCGGAGCCAAAGGGAAACAGCTCGCGGCCCATCATCTGCTCCTCCTCGGACCATCCGGCGGCATCGGACTGGCTGTCCGCCCAGAGAGACCAGAAGTAGTTGCAGTAGGCCAGCCATATTCGCAGGCTGCCAGGCTCGGCGCCGGCGGCGCGCTTGAAGAGTTCGACGGCATTGACGCGCTGCTCGAGATCGGAGGCGTTGCGGGTGGTTTCATCAAGGTAGGCCACCCAGCTGTCTTCGCCTACAGGATTAGCCATGGTCGTCGTCTTCGGGGCTTCCGGTGCGGCATCACAGGGCCTGCGGCATTCAGCAGGAAGAGATGCAACAGGGCGGAGGCTGATGTAAGGGGAAGGCGAGATTGGAGTATGCAGAGTGCAAGAAAGGGCAGCGCTCGGGGTGTCGACGGTGAGATGGCCTCAACCTGGGCTGATGCGATCTGCAAGCTGCAAAATGCTGGTGGTTGTGCTTGTGCTACCAAAATACCCAAGAGGTCGAGCTCGGTACAGCCCAGTACTTTTGCAGCTAGCTTACCGCCTGATGTAATGCCGAGAGCTGCCTGTACCCATCCATCCCAGCTGAGGCGCGCTACCAGTCAAAAGGCAGCAGCAGCCCTAAGATGTACGGGATACCGAGGGTACTTTCCGATCTTAACAACGAGGTGAGATAATGTCCAAGGCACTGATGTAGTAGGTAGGTACCTAGTCGTAGGGCTGCTGCTGCACGGCCTTGCCTCTATCTAGGTAGTAGCAAAGCAACGACATCGCAATGCTCCGTCTCATACTATTAACTCATCTTTCAATACAGCATCGCTACTCGGTACTCGGTCTATTACCTTGACTCGACCCCATAATAATACCTCTCAAACAGTACTGCCGGCATCGACATTTTCACCACTGCCGCGCTATTCCTGTTTCTGCCCTCGTTACAGACTGCCCAGGTACCAAGGAGAGCCAGAAACGACTCAAAATTCCATGTTTCAGATGGGCCCCCCTACTTGTATCCGGTACTTTGCAGAATGCAGCAGGTCCCTCAGCGGCTACGGAGCTGGACGCCAGGGCACAGCAGCGCCGTTGGGGCGCGTTATTAGCGCTGGCCGGGTGCTCGCAGTGGGCCCTGGACCGGGATTGCATCCCTATCATTAATGATCTGGGCTCCGTAGATCAATTAAGGTCTGGCTGGTATTACCGCAGAGCAGCAGCCGGACAGCGTTCCATTCCTTCCAGGGACTTGAAGCCTTCACTCCTCCATCGTGTCTTTC
>LFMI01000151.1:59086-69704 GCA_001050175.1 Trichoderma parareesei | reverse complement strand
TCTCTCTCTCTCTCTCTCTCTCTCTCGATTCATTCTTTCTTTACAAGGTCTGCTTCACTAGATCCAGACCACCCACGCTCCCTACGACTCTACCCGAGACTCTTCTCCTTCTTACGCTCCTTTGACACCTCGTCGCTTCTCCCTTTTTCAAGCGCCCCCTTCTGCGGCCATTCCATTCGCAGACCTCGACCATTCTCACTGATTCGCTCTCCCTTTCCCTGCGAGATCTGCATTCCACTCCTTCGGCGTCATTCTTTCTGCTCGCATACTGCGCAGCCTCGTGCGAGTCCGTTTCCGATAGCTGTCTGACCGTGTGTGCTGGTAACGCTCGGTCGTCGACGCCTATCTTAGCCTTCCTACTTCCTAATTGCCCGTCGTTTCAACCTTCTTACACCGGAGCTTCGTGGCGTTGCAGCACAATAGCAATACAATAGAAAGAGCGATTTGAGGAGGAGAGATAGAGGAAAAAAAAAATCGGCGGCTCCAACCGGTCTTTCTGCTCATCCATTTCGTTCCAGCAGACGGGTTTCCTGTTTCACCACAACTGTTTCCAGCTCTTCGGCGTTTTCTTTTCTTTCTCCCTCTTCTTCTTCTTCTGTTTTTTTTCTTCCCCCCGGAGCAATCAAAGCGTGTGAGAACAGGAACTGGGATTTAGACATCTTTTCGACATGCGATCCCTTCTTCCGGCAGTGCTTGGCGCACTGAGTCTGATTTACGTGGATGGTGTTGCCGCCCAGGATACACCGGCCTGTGTAGTAGGTCAATCCAGATGTTGACAAGGTTGAGCATTCTCTGACGTTACAACAGCCTACATGTACGGACCAAGTCAGAGGCCAATTCGCCCAGTATGGCTGTGTCAGTGCAGATGACGCTGCCTGTCTGTGTTCCAACGCCAACTTCGGGTTTGGCATTCGAGACTGCGGCCAGAATGGATGCGGTGCTACGGATGTCCAGGTCCAGGCTTATCTAGCGGGATCCTTTTGCCAGGGTAAATCAGGGTCTAAAATCATATGGACGGAGCATCTCGTGTACTCATCTGCTGATAGGTCAACAATTGGCTTTCACGCCGACTGGAGTGCCGGCTGCTTCGACAGCGCCAGCAGCGGCAGAGACAAGCGCTCCGCCAGTCGAGACGACACCAATCCCAACAGCGCCCCCGGCCTCGACCACTTCGGCACCGGAAACGGCTGCCCAGACTACGGTGCCACCGACCACGACCGAACAGGGTGCCACCACAGCACCGGCTACCACTCCCACTCAGACCTCGGCTCCATCGACTACAGCCGCTCCCCCCTCGGGCACCACGAGCGCCGCCGTGGTACGCTTTCTCACGTCCCATGACCATGGAGCTGCAAAGATCGCTAACGCTGGGTGACCTAGTCTTCCGAAACATCGCCGCCTGCTACCACCACGTCGGCAGACTCTTCCACCTCTGTCGTCTCTACCACATCTACTCCGACGGCTAGTGAAACGTCCGATGCAGCTCCTGCGGCTGGTGGTTCAGGCTTGTCTCGCGGTGCGGCCATTGGAATCGGCCTGGGAGTCGCAGTTGCCGTTGTTGGAGTCGGATTGGCTGCCGCGTTCTGGTTCTTGAAAAGCCGCGGCCGGGCTCACGACTCCTTCGACATTTCTCAACCCCCTCCCAGTTCAGGGCACGGCCAGGGCGCGTTCGAAAAGTACTCCAATGACATCGAAATGGTGTCCAACCGCTATGAAGATATGGTACCTCGACAGCAGCCAAGAGCCATGGTGTAATCCGCAGATCGTGTCCTTGATAGTCCTCAGGCGAACTAGCGATCTGTACTCTGGTAGTGGGATTAGCTCACAATTGAGGACCGAACCTTGATCCGATTGCCATGTGTTTCCGTTGCATGGGTTATGTCGATGATTCGAATGGAAAGGGCCCATGGCGATGCCCTTGTTCTCGAGAGTAACCCTCTATATGATGTAGTATTTGGCGGTTGGTACAGCAGTACGGATGGGCGACGGGCCATCCCAAGCCAGGGCTGGATGTGTGTTCCCGAGCATTTTTTTTTCCATCTGCGAAAGAGCACCTCAAGTTACATGATGCAGGGAGCCAAAGCTGACGATAGGAGTCTATCCAGTTGCCCGAGTGTGCTGTTTCTTTTCATTGTACATACTATATTGATACAGGTACATGCTCATTGTCATGCTGGCTCTAAATTGCTGGGTCAAGTTTCGAAAAAATGGTTTGCTACCAAGCTTCACTCGGACCGCAACGTCTCCTTGTCTCTACCACGAGTAATAGGGCCTCTGGCCATGCACCTTGCGATTCGGTAGATGGACCCAGGGGCCTTTCTGTGCCTCCTTGGCTTTCAACTCTTCGTATTCTCGAATTCTGGTCTTCTCCTCTTTCAGGACGACTGTGAAGCCTAGAATGATACGCCCGCGGAGGGGGCACAAGTCAGCAACTCTGATCAGAATGAGAGAGGGGAGGGGGGTCAATGAAGGGCGGCCGTAAATTGATTGCGACAGCATCTTGAGAAAAGGGTACGAGGGGTCGCGGATATGTCTTACTGGTGCTTGGATGTTGGATGACGCCCATTCTCCCTCGGCCCTTGTAGTCGATCTCCTTTCCACGCCAGGGTCCTCGCCCAACCCACGACTGTGCCACGTAGAGGCGAGTCGGGTCTGCAATCTCGATCCACTTGCCGTCCTTGTCCTGTACTTTTCGAGGCTTGTCGAGGATGTCGCCGTTGACCTTGCCAAGGCCCATGCCGCGCTGGACGACGGCCAAGTCACGGGCTTCCTCTAAGTGGTACTTGACCTCGGCGGCAAACTTCTTCTTGGACCACTTCATCTGCTGGATGGCCTCGTCGACGGGCTTGCCGGCGATTTGTCGCGCCAGCATGACCAGCTTCTTGACGCTGGTGGGGAAGAAATCGCTCTTGTGGAGGAGCTCTCGCTCCGTCATCTTGATCCTCTCCTCCTTCGTCAGCTCGCCGTTCCTGCGCACCGACTGGATAACTTTTTTCCGCTGCCACCGGATCCGACTCCGGACATCTGGATCGACCACCATGGCCAGGCTCTCCTTGGTCCGCACTTCTGAAGGCTCCTGGGCGGCGGGCGCGTCGTCGACCGGCTTGGCGGCCTCAATCTCCTCCTGGAAGATGTTGTCCTCGACTCCTCCCCGCATATTCCTCTGCAGGAACTGTTGCCGCTTCTTGGGATCGTCGAGTTCGGAGGCGACTGGGACCTGGCCCTTGTCGCCGGAGTCTTTGGAGCTAGAGTTGCCCCATCCTTTGAAGACGTTGATGGACCACTTGTGACGACGCTGGGCGACTGCGCAGGGGCTTCGGGGCGTAACACATTGCGTCGGCGCCAACAATGAGGCTGATGAGGACGGGCCTGTGTGCAATTGGAGGTTTCAGTCAGCCCAGCGAACATGGTGTAGTATAAGGCGATCGAGTTTTCCCAGGACATTTACTTACCTGGAAGCGCCAGCCGCCGAGAGGCCAGCCGTAGACTCATTGGTGCGACGATGCAGTAGCAAGCTGACTTGACCTCAACTCGCTGATCTACAGCCCATTGATGAGGAACCGGAATATGCGATCCGACCCAATCTTTTCCTGCTTCAACTAACAAAAAGTAGCACAATCTCACGAAACGGGCTTCTTTTTCGCACACCCGAGAATCCGCCGACAGCCATCATCGTGCCATCACGTGATACACCTTTAGCGGGATTAACATCAGACCATACACTTGCTCGATCCATGCCGAGATTCTCCATTTTCGCTATTCCAAGTCCCCATCAGACAGCACAACGACTCTCGCAGCTTCAAACACAGCTTGTTAAAGCTTCTCACTCAACGATGGCTATTGCACCGATCACTGGAGTACGTCCGACACTCGACCAATGGCGCGGAATCGCACGGCATCCTCCTCGGCCGGTCCCGCCATGAAGCTTTTCGTCTAGGACGCAAGCTGACAACAGAATTGCAGATGCTGCGACGACAGCTTATCCTCGACCTCGGCGTCGGTCTTGGTAAGCACTGAAGCTTCCTCCAGTTGCCCGCAAAGCTTTGGCGCTGCTTCGACACTGGGAATCATCTCTCCTTGTTCCCCTTGGCTTACATCGCAAATACAGGAGCTGGTTTCGTCATGGCCAACTGGTACTGGTACGGACTCGACAACGACAACAACAACAACCCGAATTCCAAACCTCGCAAGGGAAGACTTATCTAACAACGATATAGGTACGGCTACCACATGCCCCGAACCAACAGCCGAGACGCCTACTACGCCAAGAAGGAGGCCGAGCGAGCCGCTGCGCAGTCACAGGCACAGTAAAGGAGGGTCAATCTACTTAGACACGGGCAGACGGAGAAGGAATGCGACACGAGCAACTGCTAGTCGAATAGAGGTTGGATTGACGGGGGCCAATAGTCCGTCCATGGCTGCAGGAGCATGGCTGCCCTGGGGGAAACCTCGGATATCACGGGAAGAAGAGTGGCAGCTAGGCGAACCTCTGCTTAGACTTATTGAGTCTCGGGGCAATTCGACTGTATTACTATTTTACTTGCCGCACGGCGTTCAACTTTCGTGCGGATGCTCTTTCCTAGTGAGAGGAGGTATGCGGAGGGGTTGGGGTTCCTTTTGGTGTGCTTTGAGTCCGTCTCAAGCAAAACCGGTTCTTCGTAGTCCCATGTGTAGTCGAGACGTATGTATGCCGCCAAGAGGACGTAGTCTCGGGAGCTCTGCGAGGCTGGTGTGCGCGCGTCCATCTGTAAAGAGGGCTTGGCTCGGCTCACTGGAGCTAAGGCGACCCTGATACAAGGAGTCGAAGTGAGCATGTGAGACGGATTCCCGAGAGCCAACGATATGCTCCGCCATGTCTCTCGTCTTGATCATGTCTCGCCTCATGATCCTGAAGATTAAAAACTCCAGAGACGAAAATCAGAAGTAATCAGTAGAGTGCCGATGCTTCCATCTTGCTCATCATTGCCAAGGTGCTGCCGGATCATCACGGCGCTGCCTCGTCGGCATCATGCCAGCTCGACGACCACTGGTGCGGCTTCGGCGGCTCTTTCGTCCCGGTGCCCTCCGAGCTGCTGCCGTCCGCTCTCGCCCTCTCCCCTTCCCAAGCCGTCGTCTCTACAGTAAATACGCCCTTTTTGTCCTTACACCTGCATCATCAACTGTTAGTCGATCTGTGTGGTGGCAGATACATAGCACAGCAAGCCACTGTGAAGCCGTCCCTCGCTTGGTGGGGTTCCCTCCCTCCCAAATTCTTTGCTCTACACACCTTCGAAACAGCCGGTCAACAGCAAAGCACCGCACGGGGCTCTCGCGCGTCAGCGGCCGCTGCACCTCGCACTTGTACTGCAGCATCCGGAAGAGCTCGCACGCCGAGAGATCGATCCTGCGCGACACGGCGCCCGCGTCGTCGAGCTTCCGGCGGCGGCCAGAGGCGTCTTGCTGGATCCGAAGAGGCAGCTCCGAGGCGGGGAATGAGCGGCACGGAGGCGTCATTCTTTTGGATCTGCCAATTGGGGGGTTTTATCTGGTGAGAAGAGAACAAAGATGGAGGCGGCGATGGGGGGACAGTTGCTCAAGGCTGTTGAGGAGGCAAGTTTGGATGAGGTAAGTTTTGGAGTGAAGATTGTTGTGTCGCTGGCGCTGTTTCTTGCTATGGCTTTAAGGCGCGAAATGCCGGGACCGCGTTGGCCGACGGTTTGAGCTTCAAGGCACAGAAACCCCGACAGCAAATGCGACAGCTCTCTCTCAGGACTTCAAGTGTTTTCTCATATGATGATCAAGGCATCTAAAGACCAGCATGAGATTTCCGAAAGGGAGATCAAGCGGAGAGGCCAGAGTTAAACCTCCGTCCATGATCCTCACCCTTGATAAATCAACCACCACTTCTTTTGGCGTGCCTCTTATGATGTGTTATCGTCTCTCCACCGAATACCAAATACTGATTCCTGTCAATGGCATCAGATTCTCGACAGCTTCCGCGCATCGCTGGCTCTCGAAAAGTCTCCAGCAAGCGGAGCTGGCAGCGGGCGAGTCAAGCTCACGCACCTGGTTGAACTCGACCAGCTCGCTGCCCGACAATTTCGCGCCACCCAAGCGCCCACAATCGCCCTCTCTGGCCGCAGCCTTCCGCTGATATACAAGGTGATATCGATTCTCGTCTCGCCGCCCCATTCCATGGCGCTGTTCGTCCTCGACCTTGAGGGTCGCTTCGATGCCACTCGCCTCATATGCGCCGACAATGATTTGCAGCATGTCTATGTCCAGCAGCCGCCGTGCGACGAAAGTTCCAGCACCAGCGTGGAAGCTATTCGGTCATACATCTCAGAAGCCGAGCACTTCATGATCTACGACCAATCATCTGCGGCGTCCCTCTCCCGCGAGTTCTGGGGCACGATTGTGTTGGGCGGACTGGGAGCGGGCGATCTGGTTGCTGCATGGAAAGGCTGGCTTCACGTTGAACGTGAACACGTCCCAGAGTATTCTACCAGAATCACCTTGGAAGAAGCCCTTGAGAGACGTCCTGAGAGACAGGAAGTCGTCGACCGTACTGGCTGGGCTGCAGCCTCGCAGTGGGGGAGATATGTGTTTCTCGAGTGATTCGTTTTCACGGCGGAACATTGTGGTATCAGAGTAAGTTAATCATAATCAAAGACGACCTATCTAGTCAAGTGTCTAACAGTCCTGTTCGATGCAGGAGAATCTAAAAGCGCGATGAATCGCTTTGGGGGTATATGAAAGGGGACATCAGCTTCGCCGATGACAATCAAGGTGTGTTGGAAGAGGAGAAGAGCAAAGAAAGAAACCAAAAACACTCAATCTGCTTCTGAGTGCGTCAAAAACTCCAGGTACTCCATCACATAATGCCCTTTCCCAAACAATATCCAGTGCCGGCAGGCAATCAAACGCTTCATACAGAAACGAGCATATCATCATCCACAATCGTCGGGTTGGTCTCGGCACCACCGCATTCCGACTGACCCAGAACATCGCGCTTGAGCGACGAGACCACCTTCTTGCGCATCTCGCGCTGGATACCGTGGTGCACAGCATCGAGCACGGTGTCGACAGTCGCACGCGGCTTGTGTGCCGGCTCCGTGCCGTCCTGGTACACGCCTGTCTTGACCAGGATGCTGTACCAGTCGTTGTCGGCGACCTGGTTGATGGCGTTGGTGCCCTGGATGTCGCTCTCGGGCGTGTCGCCGACAAAGTACACCGTCTGTGGGGGCCCGGAGATGCCGTGCTCGGTGCTCCGCCACGACTGCATCAGCCGCTCGGCGAACTCAAAGGTCGAGACCTGGGGCTTGCCAAAGGCGTGCGTGTGAAGCTTGCCCTTACCATCTGTCAGATCGCGGAAGGTGGTCTCGAACATGCGCCGGAGTGCCCCCATGCCGAGCCGTACGTGCTCGTGGGCGGCCGACCAGACGACGTCGTTGTGGGAGAAGTAGAAAGGGGGGCCCTCGTCAAAGGTCTCGCTGCGGGTCCCGAGCCGGCCTTGCTTTGACATGGCCACGTCCAGCATGATCTGGATGTCGCCGGCCCAGTCCCGGGAGTCGGCAAAGACAAAGACGGCATCGATGACGACGTCGTCAAAGTTGCGCTCACGCGAGTTGGCAAGCTCCTCGGGCGTCAGCTTGCGGAACGGCGTGGTGGCCGCGTTGTGCTTGATGATGTCTCCAGGGGTCACGACGTCCTTGAAGCCGTAGCCCTCGGCCACGAGACGGCACTTCTCGCCTTCGCCGCCAATGACCAGGACCGTGTTGTACTTGTCGGCCATTTCCCTCATGGGCGTGTGTCCGCAGATGAACTGGCCGGGCTTGATCTCGCGCTGGAGTTGGCGGGATAGATCTTGGCAGCGCTCTTCCTCGGTCTTGCCGCCGCCGTTGGTAAGGAAGATGTGAGGGCTAAGAAAGAATGCGTTAGAGAGATGCTCACTGGATGAGGTGATAAGCTATACGAAGAACGGTGGACTTACATCTTCATGCCATATTCATTCTCGCCATCAAGAACCTTCATGGCCTCGATAGCCTCGGGGATGGGGCGGCCGCCACGGACGAGCACGCCATCGATATCAAACGCAAAGACAAAAGAATCGGCAATGAGCGAAGAGTCGAGGGGTGAGATGGGGGTAGGGATGCTAGAGATGCTGTCTCTGGAACTGCCTGATGATGCCAGCTCAGGGGAGCTAGGCAACGACTCTGACTCTGCTACCCTCACGTCCAGGTCCTTCTTGACCTGTGAGACGTGCTGGTAGAACTCGGTCTGTTGCTCCTTGCTGAGAGTGGCCATGATGATGAGAAATTATGTTATGTCCCTTTTCGTGGTAATTTTGGCGTTTGGTAGCCAAGTGCTCTCACCAGGGTGTTAGAGGAAGCGGTGGGGAGTCGACAAGGACGAAGAGAAATGTGTTAAGTCGGAAGGGGTCCCTGTAGATGCAATGACTCTACCGTCAAGAACGGTGGGAGAGGTATAGGTCTTTATAGATCTCGCCGTCTCGAGCTTCTCAGCTTCGATCCCACACCCCCCTGAGTGCACCCAACACTTGGCTGAGCTCCTTCTCTCTCCACGCGGGTTCCACACCGGGCGACGCTGGAGCACTTCGAGTCATCTTCCTTGCCTGATTTCTCCAGGTCTTTGCGTTGGCGATCCTAAACTTTGACAAACAGCATGTTGACAAGTTCTCCAGTTGTTCTTGTTATCCACCGCCCGGTTCCACCTCCGTGAAACCCGCGGGCTGAGATAATGGGCAATCGGTGACGGTGTTGTGGAGAACGGGCCGGTAAGCCACTACGTAGGTCGGAGCCAGGCTGAGGAGGCTGAGAAGATACCTATATTCCATGTGAAATGTGATATACGCCAAGGTACCTTGCTTATCTGCTTGCCTGCTTGAGTAGTACTCGACCAGTGAAGGCTACCTAACCCAGGATCTAGAAGCCCTCACCCGTGATGGCGGGTGGCGCCTCTTTGCTTGCTTGCATTGCCATTGGCGAGAGCTTGCAGATGAGACTGCATGTAGGGTCGTGTAGCCTTCAGGTGGCTCTTACACGAAGACGTCATACTCAGCTCACAATTGTGACGACTGCACAATGTACATGTCCCCAAGGCACATGTAGCCTATTACAGAAGAAGCGTCGACGAAGATATACATGCATTATCACGGTAAGCAACACACGGCACTCAGGTATCTTGCTACTAATACCTCATCTCCTCGATGTTGTAAGGCAGGGGAAACGGCCGACTCCGTGGTCCCGTCGCGCGGATCTTTGCCCTGCACGTCGGGGCAACATCGACATGGTGGCAAACGCCATAATGCAGCAAGAAGAAGCAGCTGCCAGAGCCCTGCCTCCAACCAGCGCCTCCGCCTTGCTTTTGCGGCCAAGCAGGCAGTGGATATCCCCAATTGATGCGACCAGTCAGCGGCATTTCTTTTTTTTTTCTTGCTTCCAAGCAAAAGGAGCGAATGATAATGGACGAGCTGATAACGGCGTTGCGTGGAACAGCTGGCCCGAAAAAGCTCCTTCTGATGGAGGGTGAGGTATATGACGATCTCTCGAGAATCTGAGAAAAAAGCGCCGCGGCCCCTGGGCTCGTGGTACTTGTGTAACTGGTGTGGTGTGTGAGAGAAGGACACTCTATTGGCCTGCAACGGGAAGAAGGGAACTTGAGATTTCGAGAAGTAAGAAAAGGATGGGCGGAATGGGAGCACAAAGACTGATCAGCTGTTTCCGCGCCGTGAGATTGCTACACATCACTAAGAGAAGCGCAGATCTGAGCGATATCTACTTTACGTACAGTACAGTAGGTACAGGATGGCGAGATGTTGGTTGCCCTCGTCGCCCTCTTGACCCTGCATGTTGCAACAAGGCGCCACACGGAATCGTGTCCCTTGCTCGGATCCCGAGAACAAGGATCGCCATGGCACTTTCTGTATACGTGCATTGTTGGTAGACCGCCTTTGGGTTTGGGCTGATGAGATGTGAGAAGACGCCTTGGAGGACGGAGGAGATACCTAGCACATGTCAAATACTCGTGCTAGTATAACAACAGACGAGGAGGAGAGGAAGTCATCCAAGGCTGGGCGGATCCACCCGTGACGTCAAGCCCGATCCACCCGAGAGGGTCAACCCCGGACCCGGAACGGGGCAAGCGGATCCTCCCCGGAAACCATCGGACAAGGGAGGAACCTCTCCATCAAATAAGCAGCAGAGATGCCAGAGGCTAAACAGAATCCACGACTTCATCAGTCAATGAGATAACCGCCAAGCCCATTGTCGTTACGGTGGCTTGTCACAGTCTTCAGGGGCCGACAGGGGACGAGGAAGAGAAGGAGGGAGGGAGGAGGGAGGGACGACGGTAAGAGGGCGGATTGTGGGCGCGAAGACAACACCAAGGCGAGGCGAGCTCCATAATGACATACGGCTACATGTAGGTAATATGTCTTATTGCCTGTGCGCGCTTTCTAAACCCCTTGATTCAGGGGACTCTTTTCATCCGAAGTCAATGCCGGGCTGATGCAGAACGCAAAAGTACCGCCGCCGCCGTTGTTTCACATACATGTGTGTTGAGCCGATGAATCAACTGCGTCCAAGTAAACACGCTAGATGCGCTTCGAACTCCATCA
>LFMI01000151.1:22967-58988 GCA_001050175.1 Trichoderma parareesei | reverse complement strand
AAAAAAAAAAAAAAAAAAACAACGCATGCAACAACCGAATAATCCATTCTACTGCAGATTGACAAACAGCCCGCCATCCACCAGCAGCTGAGCCCCCGTCACATAGCCGCTCAGCTCCTCGCAGGCCAAGAAGATGGCTGGGCCCGCCAGATCCGCAGGCTCGCCCGTCCGCCCGAGCGGTATCCGGCCCTCCATGTAGCGCCGCTTGGCGTCGTCGGCCAGGTCCTCGTCGTTGAGCTGCGTCCGGATGGTGCCCGGCAGCAGCGCGTTGCAGCGGATGCCGTACTTGCCCAGCGCCACGGCCGTGCTCTGCATCAGGCTCAGCACGCCCGCCTTGGTCGGCGTGTAGTGCGTCTGCAGGCCACCGCCCACCAGTGCCGAGATGGACGACATGCCGATGATGCTGCCCCCCGTCGGCGTCTGGTGCAGCGCCATCTGGCGGGCGGCCGCCTGCGTCACGTAAAAGGCGCCGTCGACGTTGGTCCGCAACGTCAGCTCCAGCAGGTCCGGCGACAGCGTCAGGAAGTCGGCAAAGGTGCAGACTCCGGCGTTGGAGACGCAAATGTCGAGACGCCGTGCCGGTCCGGAGTGCTCGACGGCCCTGGCCACCAGCTTGGCTGCGGTTTCAACCTCGCGAACGTCTCCGGCCTCGTGGGCAAGCCGGCCGGCGGTTGGGTCCTCGGCCAGGATGGCCTTGGCTTCGGCTATCAGCGAGTCCAGGTGCGCCTGGTCCTTTTCCAGGCCGAGGTGGTTGACAACGACGCTGCATCCTTGGCGCAGATAGCCGAGGCAGATGGCCCGTCCGATGCCAGTTGTTCCCCCTGTGATGATGGCGGTTTTGCCCGACAGGAGCCCCTTGAGCGGCATGGTAGTCGTGGCGTCTTGAGCCAGGGCTGTGGCCACAGGGAAGTGGGAGAGATGTAACTTCGGGATAGACGTGGAGTTTGTGTGATGGCCAATGTGTCCGTGTAATCGACACACAACCCAGAGGTCTTTGAATCGATCTTGAAGCGAGAGCGTAGGCTGTTAGTGAAACCGTTTTGCCGTCGATCTCTGTATTAATAGTTCACCATGCGGGGAAGAAGGCGTTGAGGGGCATCAGAGAAGCTGCCAAGGTCCGGGGAAGCGTGATGTAGAATCAGTCGTCTCTCGATATGTTCAGTGACAATCGTTTGGCTGTTGTTTTGTCCTTCAGCAATGCCACAGGTGTTGTCGCGAAAGCCATCTCAACAGCTCTATAAATGCGGCAACGCCTCCGTCAGATGCCGTTCAACCCACGGCAGAACTCCGTCCGAGCCCTCGGGGGATTCTAGGGCGAGCAAGCCCCCATCCCACCGTTTTCGACTGACCCACAAAACGGTAGAAACGGCGCACTGCTGTTGAAGTCTCCTCTGAATCTTTGACGGCGAGTCAGATGGCCCTTTCTTGGACCACCGTACAATATTGGTCAACCCCGTCTCCACGATCTGGCCCCTGGATCTTGGGGAGTCGACGCAACACGCCGCTTGCCAGGGCTCCCGCAAGCCGGTGGAGTCACGATGCCTCTCTGAAATCGGTTTCCCCAGAGTCTTCCCCAGCTTTTAGCACATGGTAAGTTTTTATGGAGTCGTGTAGCCCGTAGCTTTGGTCATGGCCACTCTGTCAGATTCTTCAGAGAACGTCTCCATCACGGACAATGCTAGGACTGAGCCCCGGTTCATGACAATGCTATATTACAAGAATGGCAAGCCTGGCAGTGTTGTGCGTTTCATTATTATATGCCATGTTCATCTGCTGAATGGAACCTTGTATGGGATTTATGCATATGTAGAAGAAATACTTCATTGTCCTTGCTTGGTAAACTTGCTTGAAAACCATCTCTTGGCAATGCAAGCTCTACAATTCCGACTAACTGGCTTATATATCAACTACACTCGATGGTGCTATCCATTGCAGCCTCTCATAAACAGTTATATATCATCGATACAATAATGCTCTTCACGCTGTCTCGCCGTTGGCTGGTTTGCCTTGACCGTTCTGGGATGGCGGCGCCGGCTGCTGTACAGGCGGAGGGCTGAGGAGGTAGTTCGAAGGAATGAGCTTGGAGCGGGCGGCACTGTTGATCGTCAACCCAAATCCAGGCTTATCCAGATCGCTCGTCAGAAGATAGCCCTTGGTCGGAATGGGCTCGTCGACGAACAGGTCGCCAAAGACGGGCAACACGCTCTTGCCGTCGGGCGAGTTGGCGAGGTACTCCTGGAACGGCGTGTTGGGCTGCGAAATGACAAAGTGGTAGCTGTATGGGCCGCTGGCGTGCGGCACGACGGGGATGTCGTATGCGGCCGCCATGGCTGCGACCTTGAGCAGCTCCGTCATGCCGCCCAGCCACATGACGTCGGGCTGGATGATGTCGAGGTTGCGGCCTTCAATGAGCTTGCGGAAGCCATAGCGAGAGTACTCGTGCTCGCCCGTCGTAAACTTGACCGTCGGGTGCGCGCGCTTGATCTGCTCGAAGCCATCCGTGTCGTCGGGAGACAAGCATTCCTCCCACCAGTTAATGTTTAACTCGGCGCACGCTTTGACCAGCTCAATCGTATAGGAGACGTTGAGGCTCATGTAGCAGTCCACCATGATGGGGAAGTCTGGCCCAACGGACTCACGATGCTTCCGCAGAAACTCGACGTTCTTTCGGAGCCCCTCGTGGCCCTCCTCTGGACAGAAAGGAAGCGGCACTTTAGCACCCCAGAAGCCCATTTCCCTAGCTGCTGTCGGCTCGGGTCCGGTGCAGTAAAAGTTGAGGCGTTCCTTAGTGGCTCCGCCAATGAGTCGATAGACAGGCTCGTTCCTGACCTTGCCCAGCAAGTCCCAGAGAGCCAGGTCAATGACGGAGATGACGGCAATGGGAAGCCCTTTGCGGCCGTAGAACATGGAAGCGCGGTACATCTGCTCAAAGAGCAGGTTCGTATTTCGCGGATCAGCCCCTACCAAGAAGCGCTCAAAATGCTGGTGGACCAGCCAGCAAGCAGGAGGGCCTAGGGGTTGAAACAGACTCATCAGTGCCACAAGTCCACATGGTGGTGATGCCAGTTGATTCGGAACGCTGGGTTTCATGGGGCCTTACCTCCGAACCCAGTTGCAAAACCGACAGTCCCGTCAGACGCCTCTATCTCGACGAGAAAGGAACCGAGGACGTTGATGCCCCAGCTGGTACGCGACTTGCGATACTGCGCCCATTGCGAGCACGGCGTAGAAATGTCACTGTCGATGAGCCTGGAGAAGGGAGAAAAAGAAAAACGATCAGCCCTCGTTGTTCGAGGTTGTCATACTCAGTTTGTGTAAGTGACTGCCCACGTACCAGTGACCTCCTTTCACATTATGGTAATCACCACCTGTTCCACGCTGTTAGCATATATGAATGATACATGGTTCTGAAATCAATATGAAACAAAACTATCAACAAACGGCTACAAGCTGTTGCCATTACATACCGGAGCCCACGCCGCCGATGACGTAGGATCGCACGGCTTTGATCGTGGGAAATTGCCGGACCGACGAGCTGTGCATGATGAAGGGTGGTGAGTGGTTGGAGTTGGCAGAGGAAGGAGCAGCATGCAGCTGCAGCAACAGGAGAAGGCTGAGATATAATAGAAGGATTCGATGTATAGAGATTGGGGTCTGCCAGCGACGACCGGAGATGGAGATGCGGGTGACGGTGTGCAAATCGACGTGTGGGGGGGCTGCTGGTGTTGACGAGAATCGGGCTGAGATGACCCGAGGCCGCCTTGGTGAGGAGTGACTCTTCTGGGAAGAGCACAAGAAGGCGATGGTCTGCATGCGCCTTCCTGCCTATTATGCTGCGAGGAATACTTGAGTTGCGAGCAGCTTTAAAGCTACCTACAATTGTACCTAGCATCTTATCACTCTTAGGTACTTGGGTCATATAACCCATAGAGGAAGAAGTCGTAGTGATGAAGAGTATCAAGCGAGGTGGAATGGCAGTGAGACATGGTTTCTAGTACTGATCTTTCACAGTCCACAATGTTGACTTTACCGAGGCCTTCAACTAGGTATTCGATTGCGGAAGTGGCAGTACATGTTTATTGCATTTGAGCTCTTGGCCGCCATCTCAGGGTTGCATCCAGGTCCTGCGCAATCCATCTGCTGCCGTCTGCTGAGCCCTAGGCTCTCTTTACGGATTGACTGGATTCCCTCAGCGGTAGAGATGACCAAGTAGGTACGCGAAGATACCTACTAGTCTCATAATAGATGCTTCTGAACTCCCGTCTGCATAATGCTTTACAGCCTAGAGAACCTGGCACCAGACAACGTAGCCTATAACCTCTATAATCTCCGGTGTCATCGTAGGTATGCAACAGACACCAGAAACCAGTAGTACTTGTTACTTGGTAGCACAAATCCCCATTTCCCGCCTCCAACCCTCTCCGCGTCCTCCTCAACTACCTATCCAAGGTATCACTCTTCAATTTCCCCCCTCCCCCAGCTCATCAATCTCACATCTGCAAGCTCCACACTGTGGGTTCCGCGGCACAAGCAGGTCAACCGTCCGGCTCTCGTCGCCAATGAGCGCCAGTTCTGGCCAGCCTCTCAGAGGAACCCGCGGCCTGGCAGGTCCGTCTCTCGCGAACCAGGACAACCACCAGCTCCGCATCGTCGGCCTCTGCTATCATTGACCCGGCCGCCCAACGTCCTCCCGCTCGCCTTTACCCCGAAACCACACGTGCGCATCGTCCAAGGCTCCAGCCTCCCTCTTCGCTGCTCGCCGCTCACCGCTGGCCGTCGCCCCGCTCGCTGCCCACCCGATCTAGTTGCCTGGGGCCGTCGGTGTCGGTGTCGGATCGTCAATCCACCGAAGGAGCCTCTCGCCGCGCGACGTGGGCTCACCCTTCACCTTGCGAGGCGCCATGCGTAGCGGCAGCGAGGATCACAAACGCCCGTCGTCGCCGCCGTCCTCCACCTCCGTCCGTGAGCGCCAGCCCGAGCCCGACAGCGACGACCAGAGCTGCGACAATGGCGCGGACCAGGCCTCCCACACAGCCAAGCGCAAGCGGCCCATCTCTGTCTCGTACGTCTACCAACCATGAAGCAAACTCGAATTCGGACCTTGGCCATGGGCGCATGCTCCATGGATTATGAATTCTGTTTCAAGACCTCGGGCCTCACCACAATCTGTTGCTAACGACTTGCTTGACAGCTGCGAACTATGCAAACAGCGCAAGGTATGCATGCCCCATGTGCAGCTCTTCCACTTGCCTTTCCCACCTCATCTTCCTCAAGAGTCTTCCCTTGTTTAACGCCGTTCTTCTCCTTACCAAGTATTAGGTGAAATGTGATCGAGGACAACCTTCGTGTGGCTGGTGCAAGCGCCATGGCCAGAATTGCGAGTACAAGGAGCGAAAGCCACCGGGGCTGCGGGCTGGCTTTGGAAGGTTTCTGGAGAATCGAAGTCGGGAAATGGAATCGAGACTGGACAAGATGGAGGAGATCCTGCGCAAGCATTCCGAACTGCTTCAGATGTCACCGCTGCCGTCTCTCCGCTCCGACAATCCCGAGCCCGGTGCGCAGCCGGGACGCCAGAACCTTGCCAGCGATCATGATACCCAAAGCGAGACCAGCAATACTGCGGGCTCATCCAAGCTGTACCAAGCGTCCAACATGAACAACAACAACATGTTCTACAATTCACAGTCCAACAATGGTCCCTCTAGGCATGCACCTGCCGAGCAAGCTCTCAACGAATATCAGGGTCGAACGCCGCTACCTGGAGTCTCCATCTCCGATATTCCAGCTCAACAAGGCATCGGCTTGTCGACAGTTACGCCGACGCCGGGCGCAGCGCTGCCTTCCGCCGAGGCTGATGACCTGCCGCCGTACAATTTGGTCTTCAATCTGGTGGACTTGTATTTCAAGCACATCAACACGTGGTGTCCAATACTTCACCGAAGGACGACTTTGGATAGCCTCTTTGGAATCTCCGATCTTCAAGAGGCGGATAGGGTGCTGCTCCATGCCATTGTTGCGACCACCATGCGGTTTTCCAGCGACCCAAGGCTTACCGATGAGCGGCGGCAGCACTACCATCGAGTGTCGAAACAAAAGGTCTTGCTTTACGGCATGGAGAACTCGTCTGTCAAGTCGCTTCTGGCATTGCTCATCCTGGCCCTGGATATATGCGGTAGTAGCAATGGCCCTCCTGGATGGAACATCATGGCCCTCATCACCAGATCGGTGGTGCAGCTGGGATTGGCCGTTGAGACCAATTCCTTCAGCGTGGCTCCTCACTATACATCTATATACACACTCCGTGCCATGATCCTCCCCGAGCCCAAAGACTTTATAGAGGAAGAATCCCGCAGGAGGCTATTCTGGATGATCTACCTTCTCGACAGATACGCAACCATTGCTACCGCCTTTGAGTTTGCGCTGGCCGATACGGAGATTGACCGAATGCTGCCCTGCCGCGACGATCTCTGGATGGAGAACCAAAAGGTGGAAACGCGATGGTTCTCCACGAGCGACCAACACGACGATGAGAGTCACCAGCGTTCACACGGGAGACCTGAGAACTTGGGTGCCTTTGCCCACTACATCGAGATTCTCGGGATTCTTTCCAAGATTCACAAGTTCCTGAAGCAGCCGGTCGACATCGGCAGGCTTACCGACGTCGAAAAGTGGCAGCTCCGCTACAAGGAGCTTGACAAGGAGCTGACCTCTTGGAATTTTGCACTGCCTGGGGAATTCGGAAACATGAGCAAGCTCTTTCAGCCAGGGAGCAGAAATCTCAACTGCAACTGGATCATGCTCCATGCAACCTATCACACGGCCGTCATTCGGCTACATTCGTCGGCCGCCTACCCAACGACTCGATCAGCCATCTTTACGCCGTCGTTCAGTGCGGCCCAGAGATGCCACAGCGCCGTCGAGAACATCTCCGCCTTGGGAGACTTTGTTGTGAACAATGGCTTTTTGCCAAAGCTAGGGCCGCCGTTCGCTTTTACTATTTGGGTCGCGGCGCGAGTGCTTCTGGTGCATGGTTCGACCGTCGAGCACAAGCTGTCGCCTCAGATTTCCTTCTTCGTAGACATATTGCGCGAGATGGGGCGATACTGGCCTGTGGCCGCTGGATACTCGAGGCTGCTGCAGCGGGTATTGGACGAGCACCGGGACAGCGAGCGGCAAGGCAGCGGAGTCACGCCCAGCTCGGTCAAGATCCTGGCCGACATGCGCCGAACAGCGTTTGACCTGGACTTTTTGATCTCGCGACAGCCACGCAATGGCCCCCAGAGCCACGGCCAACTGGGAGGCGTGACGCCTGCGAGGACACCGGCTCCCAACGAGTTGGAGTACTTGGATGTCTTCAACTTTTTCAACGTCCCGCGATTGCCTTTTGGCGGAGAGAACCTATCTGGAGCCACCGAGGGGCTCATGTCCAACCCTGACATTACCGCGGCAAATGCGAATATCGACCATCCTCAATACCAGCCAAATGAGTTTAACATTACCAATTTCATGATTGATGCGAATAGCGACTGGCTGTTCAAGACGGAAGGACCAACTTTTTGAACAATATCGACGGGATGAGCGGGTCCAAGTTCTCCTGTCTGTATCTGCTGTCTCATTTCCTTGTATCTTCTCTATTCACTGTATGCATATACTAGGTATATTTCAGGGGTTTGAAGAAGTGCTTCATTACCCATGTATGTTGGAAGCGGTGGTCAATTGATCAACTGGTATTAAGAGCGTTAACCTAAGCAAGGTACCTACCTAGTCGCCTTCTTTCTGTCACGTATGTGGATGAAGCAATGTCTCTGCACAATAAACCGGCTGATTGATACCATTCTAGGCGAGAACAGGTTTCTCGTTTGTACTGACATGAAACGCCTACTGAAACAAACGTCCAAGTATTTCCATCGGAACTGTATTGCAGGTAACATCGTGATATTAGGTAGGCAGGTACCTTCTAGTATCGTACCTAGGTACCTATACTACTTGGCAGAGTGATGGCGCAGTGGACCCCTGCGATTTCCCAATTGGGACCACCTGATAAGAGATAAAAGAGAATTTCGGTGCGCTTGATTGTCACCGCCCGGCAGTATTCCTAAAAAAAAAAATCATTCGACGACGGATTGATAGTCTAGGTATTATCTGATATCCAGATTTTGAGCCTACTGGGTTGTCTCCAAAGAACGGATCTCAAATTGCCTTGCTTTGAAGCGGCAATCCATTCAGTCAAAATGGCTACCAAAGACTCTACATTTAACAGCAAGAGAAAAGTCTCTTCTGATGGCAAGGAAAAGGGCGACTTCAAGAACAAGAAGCCTCGGTTGGAGGGAAACGCAAATGGAAAGCCATCAGGAACAGGTATGCAACTATCGTCTCCCCTTTGTGCCTGTCTCTCTGACTGGACTGAATGCTCACTCCTTGATAGAGCAAACCTCTCGAGAATCGCATGCGAAGCAGAAGCAACTCGCGCTGGAGCGAAAGGCCGCCAAGCCGTTAGCCGATGAAGTCCAGCGGACAAAGAAGATCTGGGAACGTCTGCGCCTCAAGTCCCACGTCCCCAAGGAGGAGCGACAGCAGCTTGTGGCGGAACTCTACGGAATCATCACAGGCCGCATCCGCGACTTTGTCCTCAAGCACGACGCGGTCCGCGCCGTCCAGACCGCCATCAAATACTCCACTCCGGAGCAGCGAAAACAGATCGCCACAGAGCTCCAGGGAACCTATGCTCAGCTTGCAGAGGGACGCTACGCCAAGTTCCTCATCGGAAAACTCCTCGTCAACAATGACGACGAGATCCGCGACATTATTATACCCAACTTCTACGGCAAAGTTCGAAAGCTCATCAACCACGCCGAGGCCTCGTGGATCCTGGATGACATTTACCGGACGGTCGCGACGAAGGAGCAAAAGGCCCTCCTGCTGCGAGAATGGTACGGCCCCGAGTTTACCATCAAGGAGATGACCAAGGACGTCAAGGCGACGGCGGACTTGAAGCAGATCCTCGAGGCTGAACCGAACAAGAGAGGACCGATCATGAAGAGTCTGCTGGACCTCATCAACTCACTCGTCCAGAAACGAATGACTGGCTTCACCATGCTTCATGACGCAATGCTCCAGTACTACACAAATACGCAGCCCGGATCCGAGGAGTTTACCGAGTTTATGGAGTTGATCAAGGGCGACGAGACTGGCGATTTGCTCAAGAACCTGGCATTCACACGCTCGGGCGCAAAGCTCGTCTGTCTGCTCCTGGCGTACGGTACGGCCAAGGACCGAAAGGTGCTGCTGAAAGCGTACAAGGACACCTTTACGCTCATGTCTGGAGACCAATACGGCCACCTGGTGCTCTTGACAGCCTACGATGTCATCGATGACACGAAGCTCACCTCAAAAGCCATCTTTCCCGAACTGGTGGGAGAGAAGGAGGAGGAGATTGCACAGAACGTCGTTGCGGCCGCCAACAACGCTAATGCCCGAATCACTCTCCTATACCTCTTTGAAGGACTGGCCAAGTCGCTGTTCCCGGCGAGCCACGCTTACGACTTGGAGGTGCTGAAGGAGGTCCACGAGATTCGCAAAACGACAAGCAAGAAGGAAGCCGACGTTCGACGCAAGGAGCTTGCGGCAGCGCTGTCTCCGTCATTGATCGCAGCGATTGCGACGTCGCCTTCTGATTTCACAGCCACGCCTTTCGGTTGCCAATTCGTTGCCGAAGTCCTCCTTTCTGGCATCGGAGACAAGCAAAAGGCCCTCGAGGCCCTCGCCCAGTCCGTCAGCGGCGACCCGAAGCAGGAGCCGGCAGAAGACGAGATTGCGTCCAGGCCACACATTGCCAACACGCCGTTTGGCGGCCGTATGCTCAAGTCCCTCATTCAGGGCGGTCGTTTCGACAGAGCCCTGGGCAAAGTGAAGCTGGTTGACCCGCCATTGGGCTTTCCCGATATTCTGTACCCTGTCATCAAGAAGAACATCATGGACTGGGCTACTGGGCCGAGCTCCTTTGTCGTCGTAGCTCTTCTTGAGAGCGAAGAGTTTACGAGTGCGGAAGAGCTGAAGAAGACGCTCAAGAAGAACAAGAAGCAGCTGGAAAAGGCGGCCACCGAACCCACGGCCGAGCAGAAGGCTGCCAAGGAGGCTGGCGAGGGTGAAGAGACTGGGAAGAAGGGCAAGAAGACGGAGGCGCCTGTGGGTAACAAGGGCAGCAAGCTGCTGCTTGAAAAGCTATGAAGCGGCGGGCACGGTAGATCTTGTATGCTTGCACAGGATGGGCTATGCTCTTTTCCCCCATATCCCTCTACGGAGCATGTAGTGAGAGATACACCTCCCTTTCTAGCTCTGTTGACTCTTTTTTTTTTCTCCATTGCAGCAGCCTAATACTATAACGATTTTCCAAAACTTTCCTGAAGCGAATCTTGGATTCCCCAAGCAACGATGATGATGATGATGAAAGGCAACCGAGTGGGGACTCACGGCTGTCGACAAAGAAGACACCGCGTCGTCGCACAGAACAAAAAGCAGGGCGGACAGGGTGCTGGAGATGCTTCGGCCGGTTTGCCTGCCTATCCCCCCAAAAAACATGCGAGGAGCCGAGATGTTTGTGTCGTGACGAAGAGTCCCCCGGCGTCGCCCCCTGACGAGTTTGAGGTAGGTGTGTCAAAGGGGCGAAGGTTACGCAAGGTGGAAGTCTGACGGGGTGCGTTGTTGGTTAGTTGGTGAAGCTAGAAAGAGAGCGAGGCTCGAGAATGGATCGCAGCGTGGCCCGAGTTTGCTGAGTTTGCTGTGCTTTTCAAGGGGGAGTTCCCAGACATGCATCTGGCCGTTTGCTGGCCGGGGTTGCAATGGTTGAATGCGGGAGGAGTCGGGCGTTCAGGACATGGAGTAGGCAGCAATTGATGAGATATCGGACATGGGCAGCTACCTTTCTATGGTCTTGATGGCATTGCTCTGTGGCACGAGAGGGCAAGGGACATTAAGAGATGAGGCAGCTCAGCGTTCAGCCCCCTCCCCTGAGATACATAGAGGATGCCTTGGCCAACTTGTTAGATGCACTCCATTCCCAGCCCCGATTCCGCAACAAAGAATGATGCTCAGCCAGTGATCCATCTCAACACTTTGATCTAATCAGATGGCAGCAGCAAAGAGAAAAGAGGGCGTTGACACATGGTTTACGTTTCTGTATCTGTATTGCCATTTCCCTTCTTCATGCCTTGCTTCGTTTGCTCTCTCTCGTGTTTGTACCTCGTCTCCACGCCTCGAACACCACCACACCAAACCCAGAGTCTGAGCCCAAGCTGTGATTCCGCTTCTTCTTCTTCTTCTTCTTCTTCTTCTTCTTCTTCTTCTTCTTCTTCTTTTTTCTCCCACACTTTGGCCATCATCACACAATCCCGCTCTCAGAAACCATCCAACGCCTCTGCACAGCTGCATTGACCACATGCAAGCCGGACGGGCATTCCAGCACCCAACCGCTGCTGTTTCCTCTGCACCTCGCCCGGCTCTGCATCATTGCATCCATTTCATCACCGCATCATCTTCCTTCTTCTTCGTTTCTCTAGAAATCCCTCTTCCCTTATATTTTGCTCCCTTTTGTGTTCAGCATCGTTTGCCTGCTGTTCCACACAGCCCAAAGGGGGCGGCAAGCTCTACTCTCAGCCTTTTGGGCCTCAGACAGACAGACAGACTCCAGGCCTCGTTTGCCAGAGACTCGCCGGGACTGACGGCAGCCCCCTCCATCAGCCTCGACCAGCTGCCACCAACTGCCACCAGCTGGCCTGCAGGCCGACTTGATTCGCCTACGACCTGCCCCAAGCCACGGGGCTGGTTAAACGAACCTGAACCGTCCAGAGCCAAGAAAGAATAAGAAAAAGAAAAAAAAAAAGAGGAGAACGAGTTTCACTGAAGTTCTTCTTTGTTCTCTTTCTCTGATTACCTCAGAGGAAGGAAGGGGGAACAGGAGTAGAAGGAAAACAGGCAAACCTACCGCCTTTCGCCCACAGCCTCTCTCAACGCCTCATCATGTCCCCCAACCCGCTGTTCGCTCGTGACGAGACCGACTGCTTGCCAGGCACCACGTTTTACTCCTGTGTTGCCAACCGATTTAGAGGATGTTGCTCCACGGATCCGTGTGCCCTGCGCTCATGCCCAGACGGGGTGCTCTTCAAAGCCTCGTCTGACCTCAACGGCGGTCCCATGCCCTCGAAGACGCAGCCAGAGCCGGACAGGACGAAGCCGACGCCAACTGACGATGATGACCAGAGCCGGCAGAGGGAGGAGGAGTCGACCTCGTCACGGCCAACGCCGACGTCCAAGAAGTCGGCAACCATGACGGACTCGGGCATCACGCACACCATCCCCAACAACTCCATCGTCACAATCACAAGGCACACGACCATCACCACCGGCAGGCCAACAACGACGCCCTCGGACACGTCTGACTTATTCTCTCCATCGACAACAGACGTGCCGCTCACGGGAACAATCTCAGCAACGTCCGACATCACTCCAGCGCCCTCGTCCACCAATGCTGAAACCACAGCAAGTCCCTCCGCGTCTTCTTCTTCAGCAGCAAGCCCCCTGTCTACAGGCGTCATCGTCGGCATCGCTATCGGCGGCGCCGTCGTCATCGCCATTCTCGTCGTCCTGGGATTCGCTCTCCTGCGCCGCCGCAAGAAGCAGCAGTCCGGATCCGAGACCGCCTCCGTCGTCCAGCAAGACACTGGTCGAGACGAAGTTGTCGAGGACAAGCACTTCCCTCAGACCGTATCAGCTCACACCACCGGCACCCAAGCAAGCAGCGACCCCTTTGCCCCATTTGGAGGCAAGTCTTCCCCCCCCCCCCTTCTCCTCTCTTTGACTTGCGTATCTTGTGGTGTTTTCTCCCCTCGCTAACAAAGGAACCCCCTTACATAGGTCGAGCTGATCAATCAGACGACTCCTATCGACCACCCAGCGGCACCTTTGAGATGGATGGAACCAGCGCCGCTCCAGTCGAGTTACCTGCTGTGAGCGCCTCGAGCCCGGGCCCGAGCACCCACAACAACAAGGGAACTCGCCTTGAGCCCGTCCAGGAGATCACCGCTGCGGACCCGCGTGCTAACCTCACGCCAGGGCCGGCAGACGATGGTAAGCCGGTGTATGTCAACCACTGGAATCAGTACAAGAACTTGGGATGAAGCAATGGACAAGGATCGATTTGTAATGAGAGGAGTGTAACCAAATGAACCCTTCACTGGGGCGGTGGTTTCGCCGGAAGGTAACCGGGAGGAAAATACAGGAAATAAAAGAGAAAAATCAAAAGGGAAGAAAAAGGGAGAGAGATGGAGAGATAAGAACAAAGAAGAAAAGGGGGGAGGGCTACGTAATGTGCGCTACTCTTCAATCAGGAGTCGAGGCTTTGTATTGCGAATTTCACACGTTTGCTTTCAGCCTTGGTACTGCTGCGATCCCGGTAAACAAGGAGCAAGGAATCAAAAAGGAAAGGGGATTGATGATATATACGAATGTTCAAATAATAGGTAGTGACTCTCCCGTTTTCTTAAACCCAACTCTTCAGGTTGTGGGTGCACAGAGATGTGGTCGATACCATAATACAGTAATCAAGTCTTCATTTTGTTTTCAGATTATCAGGGGGTATTTAGGCTGCCCTACCCGTACTTTTACAATGTCCGCGTGTAAAAGAAGAAGAATGTCAGACGAAAAAGAGTAGACAGAAGCAAAACATTACAAACCCTTTCTCCCAAGCGCCCCAGAAACAAAAGGTAGGAAAAAGTGTAGAGGTTTTAACAGGGCTTGGAGGGTTTTAACGGGGGAAAGAGACATGATAGGGGATGGAAAGGAGATGCAAACACCTTGCAGCCCTGATGCCGCCTGTATCCCATCCGTTCTCGCGTATCCCGTGTATCAGCAGCAGTCTAGTGGGTTTCCCTTGCGCAGTAACATTATCAACAGTTCCGTGACGGGCCATATATCTTGAAAGACAAACCATCCGTAAAAAAAGAAAAGACCCTCGCACCATCGTCGTCATTTCATCGTGGTCAAGCATCATCGGTTCTGGAGCTTCGAAATCTCGTCCAGCAGGTCTTGCAGATCCTCGTCCGAAATCTTGTCCGCCAAAGACGGAATCAGCGTCTTGGCCTCGTCGGCGTTTTCGCAGCAAAGTGATCCTGAAGAGTAGAAACCAGAATGTTAGCGACTCCGCCATCTCTCTCTCCTTGTATCGCTGTTCCGTGCCCTCCCATCTTTCTCTTTCTTCTGTAAGGGAGGCGAGGATTACCAAGCTGTGCCCTCTCAAACTTTGCCAGATTCTTGTGCGCGCTCAGCAAACGCTCGACAGCCTCGACATTCTCCTTCTGCGTGAAGCGCGCAAAGTGATCCAGGTAGTTGAGCGTCTGGTTCAGCATCCTAGAACAGAGGCACAAAGGTCCCCGATTAGCCAGCTATCCGTCAAGAGCCCAAGAGCGCCATTTCGTCTCTTTCTCTCCTCCGCCCATCTCTCGGCTTTCTCCTCTCCTCAATGCCCCCAGGAAATTCGCAGAAAAAAAAGGTATGACGTACTCCGTCTCGTTGACGTTCTTGCGGTCGTTTCGGCGCTTGGCGACCAGCGCATTGAGCACAAGCGCGGCTTCGGAGAGGGTGAGGGTGTCGACGTCCTGGAACTCGCCCAGGTTGAGAACCGCGCCGGCTTCTTCGTTGCCTGGCGGAGGAGGCTTCGGGCGTGACGTGCGATGAGACATTGTTCTTTTTTCGACCTTTTCTTTCTCCGGCTCTCTTCTCTTCCGAGACGTGTTGCTCTGACTCCTAGACAGCGACGAGGCGGGATAAAGGAGAGGCGCAAGTCGGATTCCTGAATGCGAAGTCGAAAAGATTGGGCAATGCCCGGAATAAAGAGAGAGAGAGAGAGAAAGGCAAAAGGTCGCTTCGGAGAATGGCGAATCAAGGTTCAGCAGGACGGAGTGAGGCTCTCGCAAAGTTCTGGCGGCTTTCTAAGCTGCTCGGCCCAGCTGCTAAGGCGACAGATACGGTTTTAGTGGCGCTGCTCCAAGGCGCGTCCTGAGAGTGCCGTAACAGGACTAGCTCTGTCGCCGCTATATCTCTCACAACTCCCTTCGTGCACTACACCTCATGATTGCAGTGCAAGCAGACGACGCGAGCTGCGATTCGGTAACCAAGAATAAAAAATCAACTACGCAGAACCTCAAAGGCATTTGCGCTGCATTTCTTCTACCTAATTTTTGTTGTCTAAGCTTCATCTTCCTCCCCGATTGGTATCGATCCGTTTGCCTTTGGACGGTTCTGCAGCAGACGAGAGGACACGGGCCGGCTCCGAGCTAAAAGCAGCGACGGTTCGGTTCAGTTACCTGTGCCGCCATCCTCCCACCAAGCACCGCCATCTCATGAAGGTGGCTTCAAAGGGACATTCACTCTTCAGAATCGACAACACACGCAGGGTCTGGTTCTCAAATAGTCAAGACAAGATTGATATCCTCGAGACGAACTCAAAGGCGGAGACAAGGTATGTGATAGCTACGTACCGGGGAAATACCCCTGTTTCTCCAGACGTAAGACGCCAAACTCACTCATGACTAGATTCATGGTCTCGCCTTCATGGGTTCATGAGCCTGCAAGGGCCTTATAGACGACGACAGCATCCCGCATCCGCTCACATTCAATCTCTCCTTACAACATGTATGCATGCATCCCATTTCTCCTCTCCACTAGCCGGACACTCTTAACCTGACTCTCGTCTCCCCCGACTCAAGGACCGTCTTCTCTCTCATCATCATCAACAAGGCCGGCGGTCTGATATACAACAAGACTTTCCACGAAGGCGGCCTCAACAAAATCAGCACAAACGACTACCTCGTACTAGCCGGAACTTTTCACGGGTAAGAATGCCACGCTCGTCCACCTACAACCGCCAAACCACATGCTGATCCGTCCTGCCATCCCCTACTAGAGTTCATGCCATCACCGCGCGGTTGAACCCCGTCAAGCCAGTGGCACCGCCCCCTACTCCCGGCACGAATGAGCCGCCCAACCGCCCGGAGCCTTCGTCCGGGCTCGAGGTCCTCGAGACGGAGAACTTTCGCATGCAGTGCTTCAACACTCTGACCGGCACCAAGTTCCTCCTCTTCACCGAGACCACGCAGACCAACGTGGACGTCACCATCAAGAGGATATACGACTTGTACGCCGACTACGTGATGAAGAACCCCTTTTACTCATTGGAAATGCCCATCCGATGCGACATCTTTGACCGCAAGTTATTGTCCTATATCAGAGAGATCAACAACCGGTGAGGAGGAAGCGGCTGGGGAAGGAAGGATACCGGAAACCAAACTTAGACTCATTAACTATCAAGCCCTCAATTAATCGTGAATTATCATGTCTAGCATTCTCCTCTAAGAGTTTCCACTGGATCGGCTTATTGAGTGTATACACTTTCCGTCAAAGTCACCAGAGTTATCATGCTGCTCACGAGGTATCCATCTTGTCGCCGCTGTCCTTGTCCTTGTCCTTGTCCGCACTGCCTCCGCTGCCGCTCCCACTCCCACTAGCCTCATTCTCCTCCTTGACGCTCTCCAAGGACGCCTTCTTCGCCTCCTCCTCCTGTTCCTTTGCTACCCGCTCTTGCCTAGCCTTCTCCTCTTCCATGCTCATGCGCAGAGCAAGGGCCAGCTCGGGTTCAATCGCCGGATCGAAGCCAAACTCAAACTCGTCATTGGCGCCGGCGCCGGCGCCGCCCGCTCCAGCACCTTCGCCAAGCATGATGGGTGTCGAGATGAGCTGGTCACTCAACAGCTTGCTGCTAGGTGGGATGACGACCAGGTGTGAGCCCTCGTTGCCCTTGACGGCGTCGTTGAATGCCTGCAGCTTCTTCTGCGTGGTGTCGTCGTCGAGCTCGCCGAACAGGACAAAGTCGATGGAGATGTTGCCCTTCTTCATCTTCTTGGCCAGCTGTACAAGCTCCTTCTCTGACTCCTCGACGGGAGAGCAGACAAATGCTATTATTCGTTGGCGCTGCGATCGGTTCTGTCGGTGCTTGAGGGCGAGCTGGGAACGCAAGGAAAGGTTAGCACTCAGAGACCGTCGTAACAAGCCACAAAAAATGGTGCCTTACCGCTGCGATCTGGATACCAGTCTTCAGGTGGGATGATCCGCCGATCTTCTTCTTTGTCCTGTGCAGGCCTTCCAGGATCTTGCCCTGCTCTGTGGTGAGGGTGACGAGCACTTCCGGGCCCTTTCCGCCCATGCTCATGAGGCCGACGGATGACTCCGGGTTGCCCGAGGTAATGGACTGGAAGAGCACGTTGACGGCGTCAACTTGTGAGTCGAATCGCGTCGGCTGATAGTCTCCATTTCGGCTGCTTTCGCTGTTGTCCACAACGATCATGACAGCCTCGAGAACCATTGTAGCTGCTCGCGAGGGCACCGGGCCACTAATTCGTGAATTCAGGCGAAACTTTGTATATGAAGAATAGGAAGAGACTTTGGCTGCTGTCTCGGCGATGGCACTGCAAGTCGGAAACCAAGAAGAGATTGGGATGTGTTGGTGGTAGCTTCAAGGTCCTGAAAGTTGTCTCGACGGTTCGGTTGTTGGAGCTCCGAGTGTCGTAAGGCGGTTCAGCCTGGTAAGTCCAAGATCGGTACTGTACATGCACAAGCGCTAGGGGCTCTAGTAGCTGTACTTTGGCGGTGGGCAGCTATAGTGCACGGAATGATGAATATGCGGTACTGGTACGAGCTCCCAAGCTCGCATGATTCGTGGACCAGATTGAGCTGCTTATGTAACCGGCATGTCGCTCGCCGCCTTGGTTTGTTTACTTCCAAGTCATTGTCTCACTCTGGCGCAACCCGAGGCACGCACTCGCGCACTCGCTCACTCACACTGCGATTTCCTGTCTCTCTCCCTCTCTCCTCAGCCACGAGCACTACCAAAGTGCAAACCACAGACGACCACAAACCATGGCCCCTACTCGCCCGCGGAAGCAGGCCTCGGCAGAGTCGGGCTCTTCGCTCGAGAAGCGCGCGACATCCAGCGGCAGCGATGCCCCTTCCACCCCCAAGCGAAGCCCGATTCAGAAGAAGCCGACGGGAATCACGCTGCAGCAGAAGCAGGCGTTGATCGAGAATCTGCGGCTAGAGAGTACGCGATCTTGGCCCTCGACAAGACTCGAACTCACACTAATCTGTTCATTTTCTTGTGCCCTCCTAGTCACCGAGCGAGCTCGCAGATTACGCGCCCAGTACCACCTCCAGGCGCAGGGCCTCAGGTCGCGCATCGAGATCCGTCTCAACCGGATACCAACCGCTCTCAGGAAGGCCACCATGGGCGATTTACTGCTCAAATACGCAGAACAGGCGCAGCGGGCGCCCAGTCGCCCGCTGCCGCTTCCCGTCAAGGATCTGCCGTTGCTCCCCAGTCCTCAGAAGCCTATCCACCAAACCACTCGCGCGCCGCAGGTTGGACGCGCCCAGAAGCGGTTGAGGTGAATTGCGTCTACATACGCCGTATTTTTGTGTTTCTCTTCCTCTTCTTTCTGGACTAACCGCAATGCTAGCAATGAGATCAATGTGGACAAGGAAAATGAGCTTCAAAAGGGCGAGCGTCCTAGCAAGAGAGCTCGTGGTGGCGCGGATGCCGGGCTAGTTCGCCCGGCGCTGGTTCTGTCGCCGACCTCGTCCAACTCTCGTTTGACGAACTTCAACCGCGCAACATCCCCCACCAAGTCCTACCTGTACAAGTCCAGCTCTCCTCTGAAGACTGCAGTCTCTCGACCCACAACGGCCTCAAGTCTTTCGGATAAGGCGGCTGAGACGCGGACTAGAGGAGTCAGAAAAGTCACAACAACATCAAACTCAAGCTCCAGCTCTGGCGGAGCAACGGTGGCAGCGGCAGCGCGAACAAAGCGCACCACAACAGTTGCGCCCAAGGGGCCTCGCGGGAAAACTGCTGCAGCTCGAACAACGCGCAGAGCTAGTGAAACTGCCGAGTCGAGCGATGGAAGCGCAAATGCGATGCCCCGGAAGGCTGCGGGCAAGGCTAGCGGCGCCATCACCAGAAAGCCCGTGATGAGCAGTCCGAGAAAGCCTGTTGCGGCGGGGGTAGTGAAGTCGACGACAAGGGCAGCATCCGCCGTGTCGACCACTACTACCAGGAGGACCTTGAGAAAGAGGGGATGAAGGATGGAACGACGGACATTCGGGTCCGGATCAGAACGTTTTGAGAGTGTTTACTTCATCGCAATCCTCGTGGAAGAAGCCTCGGCAACAGGCAGGGTCTGGTTTTTTGGGAGGGATTGTTCAAATTGTGGTTTTGGCTCTTCTTGTTGGCATTTGGCAGGCAAACGGCGTTTCGGATTGTAACAATACCAGGGCATTGTTGGACAGAGACCAACGGGAATCGGGCGTTTATTATGATTGCTTATAAGAATATCATTTCTTCTTCTTGTCGTCAACTAGCTCGATATTGTCTTCTGGTACATCCTTGTACTTTTCCAGAATGAATTCTTCCAGTTCGTCGCTCACGTCTCCCTGCACCACGATTTCCTCACCACCGCTCGGAAGCTTCGTCACGGATGATCCCGTAGCGAACTTTTTGCCAAAGTCCTTGGCAACCTGTCACGAAACAAACATCATCAGCGGGGAGCCATTCAACTGTCAAGGGAAACAGAGCTGGAACCAGGGACTCACCTTTTTCAGGTCCAGACCGAACGCCTCCAGGCCAATGACGGCCGTGACAAACTTTTTCTTGTTCCGCTCGATGCGCTTGATGGTGACGACGCTCGTGGCGAGCTTGGTAGCCTGCTTCTGCTCCGCGGCCTCGGCCTTGGCGGCCTTCTTCTGCGCGTCCTTGGCCGCCCGCTTCTGCGCGTCGATGGAGAGGGACGAGGCCGCCGCCTCGAGGGCCTCGGCGGACCATATCCGCTCATACATGGCCGGCTGGTTCTTTTCTAGCCACTCCTGGCACTTTTTGACGGTGCCTCCATACTCGCAGTACTACTTGGTTTATCGTTTGAGCTCGTGGTCATCAAAACGGATACAGCGAGGGAGGGGGGGGAGTGTATGAGGGCATCGTTCAAAAGGGTTTCGGTCAACTCATACCTCTGGCGGCAGAGTACACACTATAATCCCAAGCACAAGTCAGTAAGATATCGAGAAAGCTTCCTTGCAATGATGGAAACAATGCTTCCAAAGGGGGGGCAAAAGGAAAAGGAAAAGAAGCCCATCGTACCTCCGCAGTAAACCACATGTCTGCCCTGGGGCTCCACGGGCGCCTCGGGCTGTTCTGAATCTGCCATTGTTGGGTTGGTCCGCGGACGCCGGTGCTGTTGGAGGAGCTACAGGAGCAAAGACGCGTTGCTGTGTGTCTCCGTCTTGAGTCGTTCGTCTTTTCCAGTCAAGTCACGACCCAAGGCTATGGCGGGGTAGATTCAGCAGTTCATGGCGGGGCTCGTTTTCGCTGGCGACGTCAATCATGTACCAAAGTACCGGCGGCGCCTCAGCGGGCGGGTTCCCCTGTGGCTCTCCTGTGGCTGTCCTGTCAATAATGGAAATCATCGATCGGTGAGGCAGCTCGACGCCTGAGGCCAAACGCCCAGCATCAGGATGCAGCCATGCTTTGTGTGATTCTCGTCACATACCTAGCAGGCCAAGGGGGGTTTTTGGTCACGATAACAGCTCTGTAATCGCTGATGCCATCGATGATACAGAGGTTAAAGCTCTGAAAAAGCGAAAAATGTCCTGACGTGACCGCTTACAGAGTCTGGAGTGGTGACCAGAAAACGGCCTACGCGGCTAGGTAGGCAAGACAAGTCGCAGTCTAACCGCCATGCTCTCTCAAGGCATCATTCATCTGCTCTGCCAACGATCTGGTGATGGAAAATTCTTGCTGCATACCCGCGCCGGTAGCGCTGGACAGTCGACGGTCAGCACACTGAAGCTGGTGAGCATCTGCCGCTACGAGGCTTCAAGTAGTATGTGTTGACTGACTCCTCCACCCCGATCGATGCACAGCTTCATCATTTCATCTGCGTCAATAGCCGTTGCCATTTGATTGCAAACCAGGTTTCTACGCGTCAACAACGAGCAGTCTCGTCTAGTAGTACTGCCATTCGCGCCATGATATCGCCCTCTTAGCTGCAGCTGCCATCCTTATCCTTGGTGACGACAAGCATGTTAGCCGCCAGCTCAGACGAGGGCCATCGCCATTGGCCGCTGGTCCAGCTCGACTCCCCACGACGGCTCCCGTGTGTGTGCAGCCGCCAGCCAGTCATCGCATCGTCAAGGATGCGACCCAGACAGTTTTCCAATTATAGAAGCAATATTGGCCTGCTGATTGGATGTGACTGTCAATAGCGGCTTGACCTCGATCTCGCCTTTGATGGGACCTCGTCCCAAGTCCCGTCCGTCTGGGGTTGTGATGCCCATCAAGCCGCCCATAGACGAATGGACGAAGGCCACCGAGGCCGTGCCAGGATCCGGTGCGCTGGCACGGCACATCGATATTGGACACTGTTGCAGTGTCGCTTCGCCATGCGCCACATCACGCTGTGTCCCAAGATGCACCGCGGCGTCATACGAGCCAGGGCTTCGTATACGTTACGCGCCGAGAGGCATCTAGCCGCCCAATCGAGCGCCGTCTTCCATCTCTAATAAGACGCAACCATCCCGAACCAACAGCGCCGGCAATTCTCGCTCTTTGCCTTTGCTTCTCTCTATTCTCTTCTTTGCGGCGTTGTCTGTATATGCACTAATAGACGCTTTGTTGATCGAAGCAGCCCATCGTTGAGCATCTTGCATATCGTCGCCAGCCGCGGACTGTCTTTGAGTCTCTCTATTATCTTATTAATTTTATTTTTTCCTTGCCCGAGCTTCGGTATCGGCTAATTTTGTTTCTATTGTTCTTCTTTGATTGTCGTTGATTTCTTTTGACTTTTTGCTAAACATATTGTGGCCACTATCTGGAATAGTGCCCTGCGTTTTCGAAATGGCTGAGCCAACGACATATACCCCCAACAACCGTCAGCCCCAAGAGTCTTCGCTGGATCGAAGCCCGAGGCAGTGCCTTAATCCCATAATAGAGGAGGAAACCGAGGATGGTCATGGTCAAGCTAGTGCGAAGGGGAAGCGGGTCGATACGTCGCATCTCAACATCACGGCATGGCTATCACCGATGAGCGACCATTTTCCCACGCCGAGAGGAGTGCACTATCTGGCTGCCCCGATCCTGCCGTCCTCGCCGTCGTCGATATCCGGCGATGACAGCTCCCTGACGTCCTTCTCCAACTCCAACTCGAACTCATGGAACCGCACCAGCTCGATCACGGATGGTACCGAGTTCGATGAGCTGTACGATCTCTATGATGTGTCTGATGACGAAGCTCAGCGGGGACTGCGCCGTTCATCGTCCATCCGGAGATCTCGAACGACGTCCATGGTCTTCGAACCGGTCATCCGAGAGCCCACGCCTCTCGTCATCCCGCCAACAAGAGACGAGGGCGATGAAGCCTGGACGGCCGTCGATGAGCTCAAGAAAATCACCTCGCCGCTTCCGCTGACCCCCTCAGCAAACCTTCCCATGTCGCCGGCGCAGATGGATTTCTTCGGCAAGCAGCAAGCTTTGGCTCTCCCCACCATCTCTGCTCCTCCCTCTCTTGATGGAAGCCTTTCATCGGAGCAGCTCGCGACCATGAGTTCTCCTCCGACTCCCGTGATTGGCAACGATGAATCCTCCGCCGAGGCCCCCTGGACTGGTGTGCATTTGCAGCCTGGAGCTTTAGCAACCCTGCATGCCTTGTCCGGCGGGGATGAAGATGAGGACTTTGAGGAGCAAGATGACCAGGCTGTTGAGCTCAACCAGTCGCAACCCACTCAACAACCGGAAATGCAACAGAGCTCTCTCCGCCTTGTTACCAACTTTATGTCTCAAACAACTCGGGGAAACAGTCTCCCATTGAGCGTTGCCCGCCAGTCCTTGGCTGGCCTAACCAGGCTCAGCATCCCATCTCCAGGTGGCTTCTTCTCTGGGCTGTCACCCCGAAGCAGGAACACCTGGCATCCTCAAACCCTTTCGCCAATCGATGTTATTCCGCCTACCTCTACTACAGCAGAGCAATTCTATCGCTGCCCCTGGAATGCCAGTGCTAGCGCTAACGCCTCTATTCCTCCTGTACCTCAGCGTGACGAGGCAGAGGACTTTTACCGAAGCGTGGGATTGACGTCGTCCGCGCCTGTTGAGCATATTGTAGAGGTTCCAGTCGATGTGGTTGACGAAGATGATTTGCCCACTGCGAGACCTATCGTCCATGTTCAGACCAGTGGCCACGGAAGCGAGGCTGTCAAGTCTCCTTCTTCGCCGGAGGCCGAGGTCATCCCAACAGAGATCGTCGAAGATTACGATCCCAGCTATGCTCGGAAGCAACAGCTAGAGGCGCTGTCAAACCTGGATCGCACTGAGCTGTGGCTTGTCGCACAGCGAGCATACCTCAAGGGCGTCGACGATGTTGAGACTACTGGCGCTCTGGAAACAATTGAGGAGGATTTGGATGAGGAAGAGGAGGACCAGGCCAAATCTGTGGCCCGGGTCGAGGCAACGACGGGACCAAAACAAGGCCAGAAGGATGTTACAGCAAAGAAAACAGTCCGGTTTTCCAACATCATCACCACCACTGTGATAGCAAAGAGCCTCCCGTCGAAGCTCCTCCGCAAGGAGTCGGCGTACTACAGGGCCTTTCAGGATTACATTGTCCGCACTCAGCTCAGCGATGTGTTCATTTTCCAACTCGCCCGCTTCGAGGCCCTTCAAGCGCAGAGGGTCGCGCTTCGCACCTCTCATCACAGCCAACTGCTCGGAAAATACCAGCTCAGCGTCGTCCCTCAGTCTGCAAAGAAGCGCCTCAGCGCCAATGTCGTCCGCGGCGACGACATCCTGATTGACGACCCCGAGACCCTACGAAAGGAGAAGGAGGCCGAGGCAATGAAGCAAATGACCATGGCTGGCTGGCACGTGGCGGCAGTCAAGTTTCTCAACGGTGGAAAGCTCATTTCTGCACCCGTGACCAAGCGCTTGGCCCGACTCTCCCGAATGGGCTCCGGAAAAGATGGAGTTGGCCGTGACAGGGCCCGGATCTTGGATCTTGGTGGCCAGTCGAGCTGCGATTGGGCGTGGCACTGCGCCCTCCTTTATCCCAACACCAAGGTCTACACGGTCACGACCAAGGCGGTCCGCCAGCTCTCCAACTCCAACATCCGAGGCCCGCCCAACCACCGTCAAGTTGCTGTTGACAGGCTCACGAAGCTTCCCTTTGCAGACAACCAGTTCGATCTGATTTCCGCCCGCGAGCTCCACGGTTTACTCAAGTTCATCGGAGAGAACGGCGAGGATGAGTGGGAGAGCTGCCTCAAGGAGTGCATGCGAGTCTTGAAGCCTGGCGGTTATCTCGAATTCTCCCTGCTGGACTCAGACATCATGAACGCCGGGCCATTGGGCCTCGCTAAGAGCGTCGAGTTTGGTTTCACCCTCAAGACTCTCGGCTATGATCCTAGCCCTACTAAGCTGTGGCTGGGCCGGCTTGCACGTGCTGGTTTCTGCAATGTTCGTCGTGGCTGGCTATGTCTCCCTGTTGGAGCCAAGCCGGCGGTCAAGCCTCCCACTCCTCCCAAGGACGGCCCATCCGGAGCAGATGTCAAGGTCTGCCAGATGGACGCCATGGTCATGGGGAGCACCGACGACATCGCCAGCGTCTGCAGCATCGCCGGAGGCTGGAGCTGGGAGAGGTGGCTCCTCCGATGCGAGATGGAGAAGGTGGCGGGTGAGCTGAGACTCGCAGACACCGTGACTGCTAGCCCCGCCATCAAGGAGGCGGGCAAGTGTCTGGAGGGTGTCCATGCTGTGATGGAGGAGGGACGCAACTGCAGAGCGGGCTTCCGGATGCTCAACGGGTATGCCAGGAAGCCGCTGGCGACTGCGGCATAACGGCCGCGGCGCTGTGAAGCTTTTGGTGTGAACAATTGATGAGCCAGGACGGTCGTTATCCACTTGTTTCTTTTGTCGCCCTAGTCAAGGTTGTCCTCGGGCTTGCGGGGGTGGTGTTTTAATGCAGACGGTTTTGGTCCCTGGATGGACATTATGAGCCGCGGAATGACGGAGGTGTTTTAACGTCCTACGAGGACAGGGCAGAGATTGAAATTGGAGTTGTCAGTTGGGGGGTTTGGGTTGAGGAGCGAATGATGACGATGGTGGCACAGAATTCATATCAATAGCATATACCCAGATTATATCACTAACTAGCTACAATACGAAAACGAATGGAATACGATATATCATGAGAATCAACGTTTACTATCAAGGTCTATGATCCCTGACATGAGAATTTTGTGAGCAAATCATCGACCAACTGGGATTGTCATGTCCTGCCCAATTTTCTGAAGGTAGACTTTTTGGTGATCGCCTTCCTCTCTCAGTCCGACTTTCCAGGGTAGATTGTCAAGGCCAGCGCGGGGAAAGAGCTGGCGCATCCCATTGGCCCAAAACACTGGGTCTCGAGCCACCCAAGCTTAGCTCATGCACGAAAGATTGAACGGCAAAGGCAGGCAGAGGCAGGCAGCTGGTCCAAGTCGCAAACATCATCCCAAGCACCCGCACCAGCACCAGCACCGGCAAGTTGATGCCTCGCGACAGCGCCCGCAACCGACAGCCGCGAAATCCCAACTCGAGCGCAAAGCAAGGCACAGCAAGAGGACAAATGTCGAACCCGAACAATTGGCAGGAGGAGGCGATGCGGCGCCTGCGCCAGATGCAGACGCGGGGCGGGTATCCCGGAGGACGAGGAGGGCCGCAGATGCCCCGGGGAGCCAACGGCGCCGTGGTGGGAGGCATTCTGCTGGCGGGCGGCGCCTGGCTGCTGTCCAACTCGCTGTTCAACGTGGATGGTGGTCACCGCGCGATCAAGTACCAGCGGCTGAGGGGCGTGAGCAAGGAGATTTACAGCGAAGGTGAGTTGAGGGCGGGCGAGCGAGAGATGGAGATGGGGATGGTGCTGTTTTAGTGTTTGTCGGACATGTGCGAAAGGAGGCTAACGATGAGGTTTCTCTTCTTTCAGGAACACATATCAACATTCCCTGGTTCGAGACGCCCGTCATCTACGATGTCCGAGCGAAGCCGCGCAACGTCGCTTCGCTGACGGGCACCAAGGACCTGCAGATGGTCAACATCACCTGCCGTGTGCTCTCAAGACCAAACATCGAAGCCCTGCCCCAGATCTACCGGACGCTTGGAACCGACTATGACGAGCGAGTGCTGCCGTCGATTGTGAACGAGGTCCTGAAGAGCGTCGTTGCCCAGTTCAATGCCAGCCAGCTCATCACACAGCGAGAGATGGTGGCTCGACTAGTACGAGAGAATCTGTCCCGCCGAGCGGCGCGGTTCAACATTCTTCTTGACGATGTGTCTCTGACGGTAGGCCACTCTGAATTTCTCCTTGCATTCTTCCTATAGCTCTGTTCTAACGCCTCTATTTGTGATACAGCACCTCGCCTTTTCGCCAGAGTTCACAGCCGCTGTCGAAGCCAAGCAGGTCGCCCAACAAGAGGCCCAGCGAGCGGCTTTCATTGTCGACAAGGCCCGCCAGGAGAAGCAGGCCATGGTCGTCAAGGCGCAGGGTGAGGCCCGATCCGCCGAGCTGATTGGCGACGCCATCAAGAAGAGCAAGGCCTACGTGGAGCTGAAGAAGATTGAGAACGCAAGGCTCATTGCCCAGCAGCTGCAGGAGTCTGGAGCCAAGAACAGGCTGATGCTGGATGCCGAGGGCCTGGGCTTGAACGTGTTTGAGGATTCGGATAAGAAATGAGGTGATTAGGCAGGAATCTTGGTGTGAACTGGGGGATGAGATGATGAACTCTCCGCTTGCATGCTTGTCTGTGTAATGAAGAAAAAACTTGTATTATAGGTACTCTAGGGAGGCTGTAATGGGGGCCCGGCACTTGGTGCACTCGTCGCTGAAATATACAATTACGACTCCTCCCTCATAGTGTATGAGAGCTGTTGCTCTCGCTGCAATGATACTGCTTGTGATGTCTGAGTAGAAACGTCGTAACCCGTTCATCGAGTGTCATCATTATCAGCGCAATAACGCTCTTGCTTTTCAGTTTCTTGGGCATGCCCAATCGCACCTTCTGACTTGGTGCGAGTACTAGTACAACGGTACCCACAACGGTACTTACCACGGGTACCTGCAACCCCACCAGTCCAGCTCCAACATCCCACCTCCAGCTTCCGTGCCGTCACTGCCAGTCAGCCTTGTTGATCCAGAACTTGTCAACTTCCACCACCTAGGTATTTGTCACGACAGAATCCTTTGTCGGCACCAGAAGCGCGAACCTGCAACCGAATCGCTCCACAAGCCAGCCTTGTCACTGATACACCCATCAGAACCTCGAAACTCCCACCGCCACCATGTTGATCAAGTAAGAGAGAGCTCGCCCGTTACTTTCCCTTTAATGCTGCCGCCCCTGCGAAACGAAAAAGAATACATGAGGCTGACACAGCGTGCAATGTGACAGGGTGCGAACGTTGACCGGCAAGGAGATTGAGCTCGACATTGAGCTGGACTACAAGGTATAGATAGCTTCCCTCGTCACATGCCGTCGAAAATCACCACCCTACCGAACGAAAAGAAAGACGAAGACGGGTGACTGAATAGCGCTCCCGGGCGTGCAGGTGTCCCAGATTAAGGAAAAGGTCGAGGAGAAGGAGGGCATCCCGCCCGTGCAACAGCGCCTCATCCACGGCGGCAAGCAAATGTACGCAATAAAATCGTCCCAACTTCCCCAAGTCTTTTTCTTATCAAGCCCAGTCCATTCTTTGGCCCTCCCTCTTCGAAAGCAAAGACATCGCAGCTTACTAATTCAATATATTTTTTTCCTCGTGCAGGACCGACGACAAGACCGCGGCCGAGTACAACCTCGTCGCAGGCGACACTCTGCATCTCGTCCTCGCCCTTAGGGGGGGACGGTACTTTGGATGAAAGAATGTAGCGACGGAAGAAGCGAAAGAAAAAAAGCCGATTATGATGTCGAACCATGTCCTTCTTGAAAGAGGAACCGAGAGGAGAGAAGAGAGAGCGGTAGATTGGAAGGCGGGGGGGAATGTAACGCGGGGAGGGGGGAGGTTGTTTCTGCCGGTTTTGTTGCGTACATTTGGGCCATTTTGATAGATGGGGCTATGGAAATACATTTGAAGCTCTCTATGAGGCTGTGTCCTCTGCCGTGAAGAATGAGAAGTGGATGTTGTCACCACGATGATATATCGGTCGAAAGAAGTAGTAGTGGTAAAGCATATATGCTATAGAAACACGATGGCGGGTGGGAGACAATCAATCGTCAGGATGTCGGGTAAAGAAGAGACTTTCACTTGATGAAGGCACAACTGTAAGTGTGGTCCGAAAACCTTTTCTATATGAACTAGCCTATAACCATCTCTACTACCTAGCATCGCTGCAGTCCTGTGTCATACGCAAGTAGCCGTCCATGTAGCCTGAACCGAAACCGAAGAAAGACAACAAGATCCCGCCCCCCCTTTCTCCTTCGAAAAACAAATTCCAAAGCCTCGAGGGCTGTACCGAAACGCCTCCAATAAACAATCGACGTGGGTATGTCCCGCCTGAGGTATCAAGAGAAAGGAAATAAAAGAGGGAAAACAAAGAAAACAACGACAAGGCAATGGGCAACAGGCCCCAAACATTCCCAGCCGAAAATTGAACAAAGGAGAAACCGAAATTATCGAGTGTCGCCCCTGCCAGCTCAATGGACCCTCTTCTTGGGGTGGGCAAAGATGTCGACAGTCTTGCGCTTGCGGTAGATCTGGGCCATCCTTGCGGCTGTGGCCGGTGCTTTCTCCTGCAGCTTCCTCTCAGCCTCGTCGTCAGCGTGAAACAAGACGTGCCAGGCATTTTCAGGCTCGCCGCCTTCCTCCCAGCGCGGAGTGGTCTGAGTGGTGGGCAGTTCTGGGGCAGGAAAGGCGCGAAGACGAGGCCGCTTGGGCTCCGGCTGCTCTGACTTGGGCTCCGGCTGCTCTGACTTGTGCTCCGGCTTCTGCTGCTCCGGCTTTGGCTTTGCCACCGGCTCGCGTGCCTTGATGACGGGCGCGGAGGGGGCGGCGGGCGCCATGAAGGCGGACTTTGAGCTTCCAAACTTGCGCTTGAGGGAGGTTGTCGGCACCTTGGGTGCTGCGGGTCTGGCAGCAGTGGACTTGGGTGCAGCAGCGGGCTTGTGTGCAGCAGGAGCTGACTGTTCCGGTTGGCCGTCGGCGCTGTCGCTGCTCAGCTCGGAGTCTGAGAGAACCAAGGATCGGGTGTGATAGTCCTTGGAGGCAGTCTCTGCTTGGTAATTCCTCAAGGCTTCTGGCTTGCCGTTGTATTTGAGCTGCAGGTCCCTGTCCAATTCCTTTGCCTCCGTGAGGAGGGCGGGGCGGTATGGCGGCAGGGCGGCTCTCTTGTGGTCGTTGACCATGGCCTCTGGGGCCTTGGTGATGGTGGAGGGTGCAGTCGGCGCCTTGACGGGCTGGGAAAGGCTGCCGTGGATCTGGGAAATCTCCTTGGCTTCGCGGCGGACCTTGCGCATGACGCTGGTGCCGTTAACAGCCTTGGTGCGACTGCCACCAGTGGAAGGGAGGGAGCTGGCGTTTCTTGCGCGGGGACGCCTGATGGCGCCCTTTTTCGAGCTGGGAATGGCGCCGAGTTCGATAATCTTGCTTGTGTTCGTCTCCTTCACCTTCTTCCAGCTGGAGTATTGGGCTTTGAGCGTGTCTTCGCTGTCCCGCAGGAACTTGTCTTGGTCGGCCTTGTACTTCTCCCAGACCTTGTACCACTTCTTGGGATCCTTGGGCCGAATGGGCTTGTTCCGTGCCTCAAGTGGGAAGTCGCGCTCAATGAGCCTGATCCATGCTTCGGCTGTTTGGCCCTGAAGGTGTGGTGAGTTGAGCTCAATCTGGCGGAGCTGGGCGCCGCTCTCAACCCTCAGGAGGATGTGGCGGACGTTTTCATAGTTGAGGTAGCCGACATTGTCGACCTCGCGGATGTTCTTGAAGATGACCATTATGGCGAGTTCTTTGAGTGATTTGACGGGCATGATGGGCAGACTTTTTGGGCCCGAAGGGGGACCGCCTCTTATATAGGTAGGTATTGAACAGTCTATCACAGATGCGTAACAGCCGCACCAAAGTCAAAAGTGAGTTGAGTCGAAGGTGAAGAGTTTGCTTGGACAATGTAAACAATAGAAAAGGGAAAGTCTGGTGTGGAAGATCAGACCAAAACGGCCCGCCTCAACGCCCAAAAAGTGAGTCCAAAGTGAGGCTGTCGTCGTCAAGATCAAACAGGTAAGGCCAAGGTGAGTTGGGCGAGTCCGTGGCGGCAAATATCTCGCCCACGAAGCCTTTTCCGGGCAGTCAAAGACACGCCATATGAAGTATATCGATGGCAACGAAGAAGAAAAGGGGATCGTGTAATGAATATAAGCTTCTGGGCTGGACGGCGAGGCTGAGTTGGTTTGCTTGGGTTCAAGATGAATGGGATCGGGGCTGCTCCGGTCTTTATCTGACGTCGCTGCTGGAAAGGGTCAAGTCGGCAGCCTTGCGCACGAGCCATTGTGTGCATTGTGCTAGGCCGAGAATAGAATAGCCGGGATCGCCGTCGATACAAGGTCAAAGTACTGGCACAGTACCGCAAGCTGGCCAAGAAGCTTCTCGTCACTGTGCACGGTGCGGGCAGTGTTTGGCTTCCATCCAGCTGGCAGTTTGCCTGCCTACAGGCTTGACAAGTACCTGTAAAGCTTCCACGCTGAGGCCCGTCCGGCTGGTGGTCCAAGCCACCGACCAGGACTAATGTTATTCCTTGAAGGTTCAGTCTCGGTTCGCTCAGACGCCGTTGCGTCGATCGATGAATTCAATATCTCAAGTGAGAAAAAAAGTCAACAATCTCTCTTGAGCACTCTCTCATCAATAACGGACAAGCTTCATCTTCTCTTTTTGCCTAATCGATATTAAATCAAGCGCCTCATCTTTATCAACAACAGCGGCACACCACCACCGAATCCTTCCCTTCCCGCACCCCACTTATTTTTTTTTTCTTCGACATTTTTTTCTCTTCTCCCTCCTGCAGAAGGGCTCTGCAACCATCGTTGGCAATGCTGGACCAAATGGCGAATGAGATCAAGCTGATTTCGGGCAGCTCCCACCCGGAGCTCAGTGCTCTGGTCGCTAATCGGTATGTCTCGCAAGATGGTCGATGAAAACCGGGATATGAGACAGTCAGAGAGGTCAGGCAGTCAAACAGGACCCGGGCTGATTTGGCCGCAGACTCGGCATTAACATTGCCAACACGATGAGCCTCAACTACTCCAACCAGGAAACCAGTGTTTCTATTGGCGAGTCGGTCCGGGACGAGGACGTCTTCATCCTCCAGTCGACGGCCCCGGGAGACGTCAACGACGGCCTCATGGAGCTGCTCATCATGATCCACGCCTGCCGAACTGCCTCGGCCAGGCGCATCACGGCCGTCATCCCCAACTACCCTTATGCGCGTCAGGACAAGAAGGACAAGTCCCGCGCGCCCATCAGCGCTAGGTTGATTGCCAACATGCTGCAGGTCTCCGGCTGCGTGCGTTGAAACCGATGTCCCTCCTTGCTCTGCTTCTGAACTGAGAACCCTAACATGCGCTAGAACCATGTCATAACTATGGACCTGCATGCCTCCCAGATCCAGGGCTTCTTTAACGTTCCCGTAGATAACTTGTACGCCGAACCGTCCGTCCTCCGGTGGATCAGCGAGAACCTAGACGTTGAGAACTGCGTCATTGTATCCCCGGACGCGGGCGGTGCCAAGCGTGCCACCTCGCTTGCCGATCGTCTCAACACCGGATTTGCTCTGATTCACAAGGAGCGTCCCCGACCGAACGTCGTGGGCCGCATGGTTCTTGTCGGTGATGTCCAGGACAAGGTGGCCATCCTTGTGGATGACATGGCGGACACCTGCGGAACTGTATGCACACGCCCGGGCTCTTCATCTCATGATCACATGGCTAATGGTGCTCTCTAAAACAGCTGGCCAAGGCGGCAGAGACTCTCAACAGCCACGGCGCTCGTCAAGTCTTTGCTATTGTAACCCACGGTATTCTTAGCGGCACCGCCATTGATACAATCAACAACTCACATCTATCCGGCCTTGTTGTCACCAACAGTAAGCTGCCCCCTGATGAGCTTGTATCATGTTCTGAGCAATAGATTACTAACATGTATATAGCCGTCCCTCGTAGGTTATGTCGGAATGATTCATCCCAAACTTGTGTAGTCTAACCATGTCAAATGCAGTTGGCGACAAGACTGAGCGATGCCCCAAGCTCAAGGTCATCGATGTGTCCGGCACCCTTGCCGAGGTACGCATGCCTGTGCCAAGGATGCGCTCACGTTGGATGCTGACATTTTCCAGGCTATTCGCCGAACCCACAACGGCGAATCGGTGTCCTACCTGTTTACGAATGTTCCCGTCTAAGATGCTTTTGACGCATGCTTCTGATTTTGTTTGTTTTATATACCTGGTGAGTTGTCATCCATTTTCACTATCACGGAAAGCCAAGCATGCTGACATGCCCTGAAGCTGCACGTTTCAGATAACTCGATTCGATACTCGGATTACCAATCCTTGGTTTAACAAGAGGCCGATATTCTGTCGAAGCCTGCATTTTTTTCTTCAGAAATGGATTGGATTGCCCGTTATGAGTATCTGGAAATTTACAACTTCTGCTACCTGGGCTACATGCAACAGCAGCAGCAGCAGCAGCAGTAGCAACGTCGCCGCTCACATGGTTCACGCAGGACATGTACTTGCTGTCCGAGATGGAGCAAGGTTATGCTACACGGGCTGGCTTGATATGCACTGCTGCAAGTGGTGGCGCAGTAAAGGCTTGAATGAGAGAACCGATGGCTCAAAAGTCAAAACAATCTTTTGCAGATGGTCCGGTTGATTGGATGAGTCACGGTAATGGTTACGAAGGAAAACGCATCTGCTTGAACAGGCGCACTATGAGATTTTGATCAAAGGTACAAAAGTGAGAATAGCGTAAATATATGTGACTGAACGACTCTACTGCTTGCCATCATACGGGTTGCCTCCGAGAAGAGTGACCGTACATGTAGGTTGTCAAGCTGTGCTGCCTCGGTAACGATATCGGGGTCCTGATTCCGACTTTCGCCGTCAAGACGGCTCTCCTCGTAAGTTTGATGGACGAAACAGCCTTTGGATTAAGCTCAAGATAAGGCCAAAACCACACGTTAACACCAATCGCAGTAGCTAATCTGACTTTAAAAGTATGAGACAAGATGGGCTTGCTGATGCATTTGGCTTGGCCCGAGGAAGTGTAAGAGTACATCTATCAAGGTGTAGTCTGAGTAGTATGAGGTACTACATGGGTAGGTCACTGGAAGTTGAGCCAACGGATGCGTGCATCTAGGTACCCTTTTTTTTTGTGTGTGTGTGTGTGTGTTTGCTGTCCGTCTCCGTTCAAAACGGCGCTCGGCACGGTACGTTGCGCGCTTTGCAGGTACTCACTACAGTGCAAGACCATTGCGCGACTGCGGTCACATGACTGTACAGAGCCTCAAGATGGCAGAGGAGCTTTTCAGGTCTGTTAGTGCACCAGAGCGCTGAAACGGCGCTCCAACAAGGCTGGGCACCTTAGGCTAGCGCCGGTACTTGCGCCATGTACCTTTGTCACCTCCAAGCTCCAGCCCGCGGTGACGCCTTGGTGCCTTTTTCTGCATCTTCACATACGCAACAGACAGCAGCTCGCCATCTCGCCGCTGCTGCTCCTCGTTGGCTCGCTCTCTCCCACATCCGATAACCCGAACCCGAATCTTTGCGCTCTCGCCAGAGAAGAATCAACATGGCCGACCCAGCTGTCAAGTCCGAATTCGTCAAGCCCGAGCCGGCGTCGCCCATGGCCATTGACGAGGAGGAGCTCTTCGAGGACGCCGGCGATCTCGATTTCTACGACAAATCGGTCCCCGGCAACACGTTCGAGACGCTGTATCTTGCGCGCGTCCCCAAGTACATGTGGGACGCTTGGATGAAGCTGACGGAGAAGCTGGGCGACGACGACGAGATCCAGATCGGCACGCTGCGGACGTGGAACGAGCCGCAGGGCGACACGCTGCCGGACGGGAGCCCTCGCGAGCTTACGAAGCTGCGCATGCTCCTCACTCCGGGCCTTCCCGAGCATCAGCTTCTGCCGAAGGAGTACGACCTGGAGATCCTCGACCAGGATGTGAACAATGCCTTCATCTTCAGCGAGGAAGACTTGCCGGGCTTCAAGACCAAGAACAAGGCGCGAGCCGAGGCGGCCAGTGCTGGAATCCCTCTCGCCCTCCTGCGCCAAAGAGGGAACAATGGCAATACGGAGAGACCGACGTACGATCGAAGGAGCCGATATCAGCCCTACTACCGCAAGGCTATCCCGAGTATGTTTGACCTGTTCATGTGCATGGCGGGCATAGTCGAAGAATGCTAAACTTTTTCGCTACAGAGAAGACAAAGATTTTCGGCAAGATTAGATATGATCTACGAGTCGAACCACGAAACCTTCGAGAGGAAGAGGAGCTCCTGGCGAAGCGCATCTTTGAAGCAGAAAACTCCAAGTCGAAGCTTCAGATCATCAGCAGGAACAAGGCGTCCTCCATCATCAATCCTGGATCTGCGGGTTCCGTCAACTGGGGAGGCAACTTTATCGTACGTTTACTGGTTGCTAGTCGCGACCCGGTCATGCTGCTAACGCACTTATTACAGAAAAACGCTCCCTCCGTCCTCAAACCCAAGAAGACCGAAGTCCTCAAGGCGGCTCGTATTCCAAAGAACCAGCTTCTCGATCTCATTTTCGATTGCTTCCGGCAGTATCAGTATTGGTCTATGAAGGCCTTGCGGCAGAGGACCCAGCAGCCAGATTCCTACCTTCGCCAAGTCCTAGAGGAAGTTGCCGTTCTCAACAAGAGCGGCCCATTTGCCAACCATTACTGTCTGAGTGAGGCGTATAGAGACAAGGGCGGCAACGACGCCAAGGAGGCGGCGGCCGAGGCTATGGATGAGGATGGGGATGACGATGAAGGAGAGGAGATGGAAGACGTGCTGGTCATGCAGTGATCTCGAGGTCATTGCGTCGCCTTTGTGCGACGAAGCGATGTGTTTGCAAGACACAGGATGGTGGTTCAACAACCACAAAGGAAATGGCTGCACGGTCTTCTCGTCAAAAGGGTCAAGGCTGTGGAATGGCGTTTGGGCGTTTGGGAGCTGGGAATTGGGATCATGCCGCTAAGGGCATTTGATACCCTACATGTTTAATGATTCTGACCAAGGGCATAGAGAAACCACAAATTCACCACTAAGTTTGTTCTCTCAAGTTTATGATCTAATGCTCCGCAAATGATTTGAGTCGGTTCATGTGCTTCACGATGTTGGATTTGATACGCCCGATTACTGCGCATCTCTGGGGTTGAGCAGTTGATTGGCTAGCCTCGGCTTGTTGACCCGGAAGTGGCGGCCTTTTTTCCCCAGACTGTTGAAGCTTGGTACCTTGTTCGTACTTCTCGCGGCATGCCATGGAATGGATGAGGACTCGTGGAAACTGTCAATAGTTGTTAGACAGTACAAATCCAAAGCGAATAATCTATCTTAACGAACAAACATTCTCACTCACGTAGGTATGTATACAACTACTTTATATAGGTACGATCGATCAGTTGTGCAGTTTTGTTCCCACTCGGGTAAGATGCCGCCTTAGTCTTGCATGAAGCAAGTCAATACGTCATCATGGGTGAGCAGCAAACCGCAATTACCGCAACAGCAACGACCATCGGTTCAGCTGCACCTTCCATTGCCTCCGCCTGTCATTTCTTTCACTTGCCGTTCCAGAATCTCGAGGGCCATTGGTCGCCAACCCCTCACTACTCGGGTCCGGCGTACCCCATACATCAGCAGAGCA
>LFMI01000151.1:0-14604 GCA_001050175.1 Trichoderma parareesei | reverse complement strand
AAAAAAAAAAAGGAGAGGAATCCTTTCACTGACCACGGACCTCTTTAATGTGCCCAGCAAGGAAAACATGCTTTGCTTCCTGAAGAAGCTCCGCCAAAAGCACGGCTCCATTGAAAAGTGCGTCATCAACCACGACTTGCTCCAGGCTGAGGGAATCGCTCGCCTGAGGCGCAACATGATTGTCGATGCCGCCAAGAACCATTGCCTTGTCGGTGAGTGAACGTTTGGAACTCTCCTCTTCAATTTACCCCTTTTCTTGTGGAAAGACTCAGGCTAATACAGATAAATCACTCTTGTATGGGGAAAAAAGCTGCTTGGGATACTTTGGACTTGGAGTAGTTGTCCAGCTCGGATACTTCTGTGAAGGACGCTGGGACGGAGGATGTCGAAGCTGTTGCGAGAAAGATAACCCATTTGCTGATAGAATAGAATAGAGTGATCTTGGACATGGCATGGTGCATTGCAGGCCGTCCGTGCAAAGACTCTCCTTCTGATAACATTGCCTTTGTTTGCAACTGGGGTGGCAGAGACCAGGTTCCCATGGACATGAAGGAGCTCAAACCCCAGACCAGGTCTGATGTTCTCAAAACGCATCGATCTCCTATGGCTAGATGCTCAAACTTCCTTCTGGTGTGCCGACTGTCCCAGTGTGAAACAACCCCCCCTTTTACGCCCATCGACACAACGATGCTCAGCAACGTACAGAAGCGTCACGCACCGCAGCTACCAAAGAAGCGCTATTTCGCCCTGAACCACGACCACACCATCGCCAGCAGGTCCTTGACAAGGTACCTGTGCCCACCATCTGCACCACTCCCCCCTGCCCCCCCTTGTTCCATCGCCATCATCAGCTTCAGCATCTGAGTCGCATCATCTCCGCTCGGATGCAATCCATAAACAGCAACACCCAGTATCCGCAGCTTCATCGGAAACAAGCGATCCTTGTAGTGCTCCATGATATCGCTCTTCTCGATGGCGTACTCAAGGCTCGCCCACTGCGACCTCGTCATGCCCAGCTTCTCGCACGCCATCTTCTTCTCCTCGTTCCACCACGGGGGTAACAGGCCAGGAACGGCCTCGGCCTTTCTCAGAAACGTGCGGAAGCCTCGTAGGCCGCTTGAGCCAGTGGCGTACAGACTGTCTTCCATGAGCTCGCCTCTAAAGACATATGTATCCTCAACGCGAAGGCGGTAGGCGTCAATGAGCAACTCGTAGGTTTCCCTCTCGGGACGGTCGTGCAGCCAGGTGCCCTGACCGAGGCGAGTAAAGGGCATGTTTTGATCCGGTCGAGGGGAGGCCGGCCTAGGCTTTGAGGTCGAGGCTCCAGGGGCTGCGGTAGAGGGCTGCTGTATCTTGCCAGAGGCCGTCTTCTGGGGCTTCCAACCCGCCGCTTTGCTGGAACGGCGCGCCTTCTTTAGGTCAATGTCCGTTGCATTGAAGAAGCGCCTTGCTGCGTATGTCTGATGGCAGTAGTGGGCTGAAGCAAGCTGAAGCGCAGGATGTCGAAGAAACAGTGCCTTGGCCATTGGCGGTGCATGAAGGTATCTAATACTTCAGCTTCACTACATAAGATAACGGAGAAGCAAACATTAGGTCAACAATGCAAGACGCCTCAGACATCAATTCTATGCGGCCCGCGATATTGATTCACCGAGCTCACATGCATACTGCATGGGCTTATCGCCACGTGCATCAGTCACAACAGCATAGCATCGATCGGATCATCTTCAGCAAGCTTGAATACAATCAACCGGTGAGTCAAGGAGAACACACACAATCTCCCTGACATCCCTCGATATCTCCTGTCCTGCAAAACACATCGCGGGGTGGCAACTGAACACCGCAACACACTCAACAACCCTCTAACTCTCCAGCATCTAGATCGATATTCTTCATTCATCAACCAACAAGCCGCACACTCTGCATCTCATTCCCCCCAATACACTCCCCCTCTCAACCCCCTAGAGTAAAAAAGAAAAAAGAAAGAAAGAAAGAAAGAAGGAAAGAAAAAAAAACCCCCCCACCTCTTCTCCTCGCGTTATGCTGCCCCAACCCAACCTCTATCCCCTCTCATCATCGAACACACCTCAGACGAGCCACAGCCCAACGTCGTCCCCGGACCCTCACAGCACTTCGCAAACATAGCCAACTCATTAAACACCTCGCCGTCACAGTGACCACCGCTGGAAGTCGTGATCCATACTAAAGACGCCGCCCGTCTAGGTGCATCATGCGTGCGTGTACTCCGATACGGGCCTGGCAAACGTGTTCCGGCACTTGCACGCCTCTGCCGAGGAGAGTAGGAGATGGCCGCTAGCATGCTGCAAAACAGCTTCATTTCTTGATGGAATGACGATGATGATGCCTGCAGTAAAGGAGAGAAAAAAAGGGGTATTCGCTCTGTGATGTATGTGTAGTAGCTGGTAGGTATGTAGAAATAGGGGGTCATGTTCAGGAAGCCATCTACCACTAGCTCCTTGACAGTCTCTCTTCCACCTTTTGATATGGTTTCTCTTCACGCTCGTTTCGATCTTAATTATCCTTCCTCTTTCAGTTCGGAAAGGCATTGGATATCTCCATATGGCGCACATGATTGAAATGGTTATCCGCATACTTGCTCAGCACCCTACGGCCCTGGGAGCTTCAGAATTTCTTTCTCCCAGGTAAGCCAAATGCTTCACGACTTGCCTCTCTGGCAGCATCTCAGACTCCAAATGCCTGGCATAAGCACGTGCATAACCGTTCCCATTGATGCATTTCAACCCATACATGCTGGAGTGCTCCCTTGCCCCCATGTTTTCACAGATAATTTGTACAGTAGGACACTGGTGATCCTTGCCGGTGCTTTCAAGTATCTCGTTGGCCATCTCTATCACTAAGCAACTCTTCACGAATCTTATCTCTGTTTGTTTTGGGGACTAATAATACTTTTATTGCTATCAAAGTGTGTTTCAGGAGGAAGAGAGCAAGGCGAGTCTGTACTCAGGATAAGAATACAGAGAATTCAAAGCCCATGGGAGGACAAGCGACACCGACTACCGCCTCAGCTCAAGCAAGGATAAACCCAGCCATCAGAGAGGCAATGGCCGCTCCTACAGCGACAGGCCATGCCGACGTCAGTCCACTTGCAGCATTGGTACCGCCATCACCGTCACCGTCACCATCACCATCACCATTGCCGTCGCCATCACCATTGCCATCACCGTCGCCATTGCCGTCACCGTCACCATTCCCATCACCATCACCATCGCCGTTACCGTCACCGTCACCATTGCCGTCGCCATCTCCATTGCCGTCGTCGGCGGATTGCTGGAGGACGAAGATTTCGCCAGTGGAGTCTGACGAGAAGAAGAGGCGACCAATCGTGTCAAACGTAAGGCCCACTGGTGTGAAGCAGTCATCGGGGCACTGGGTAAGGTCTGGACTTGTGAGGATGTTGTTCGCAGCCGTGGTGCTGTCCATCGGAGAAGTGGGCTGGCCGTTGAGACCAAACGCAACAGAGACGATGCTGTAACCAACGGGGGTGGTTCGATCCGCTGAAGTAGAGTCAGCATGAGGCATTAATCAGAATGGGTCAAGTTCAGGCCAACTCACTACTGCCGTGGAAAGTGATGTAGGCTGTCGTGCCATTGGTGTTGAACTTGATGTCCAGAGGAGAGACATGCGCCTGGAAAACAAGTCGAGGATCAACAAAGTTGGTGTTGCAGGTCGCGTCCGTCACGCCAGCCGTTGCGTTGTCCGAGGCAAACTGGTCTCCAACCTCGAGAGCCCCTAGATCAGGAAAGCCCGCCGTCGACCAGAGGGCGTAGCAGTCGGGATAGCCGTAGTTGCCTCCTTGATTGGCAGTGTTTCCCAGGATACCGTGGAAGTTGAGCTCTTCGCCGGGATTGTCCTGGTGCACGTCGACGCCCTCACGCGTGAGGTCGTCGACAGAGTTCTCAACCGACCAGATGCCACCGTTCGTAGGGTTCTCGCCGACACCTACCGAATCTCTCAAACCCCAGCCAATGAGAGTGCCAGCGACAAAGTCAAAAGGCGGATCCGTAGCTGCAAGCGTGGAGATGTCGTAGGCACGAATCTGCGAGTGTCCACTGGTAACGTTGCGAGCTTGGGGATCCTCGTTGGCGGCACTGCCCCTGGAAACGAGGAGCTCGTTTGGCAGTCGCGATGACAGGAGGAGGGTGCGAGTGACGTGGTCCGTATTGGTCATGTTGGTGACAACAGTCCGTCTCGTGGTGGGATCGACGGTGTTGGTCTGTTCATTGTACGTGTAAGCGTAGACGTCGTTGACTGTGGAGGCGTAGATGGTGCCGCCATCCGCTGAGATGGCGAGGCCATGATTGAGCTGGTGTGTATCACTTCGTCAGCCGATGTTCAACTCATAACAGTCACTCAGCAGATCACTCACAGCCGTGTCCGCAATCAACGTCGCGTTGGCCGTCACACTCAAGCAAGTCCCGCCGTTGTCTTGAAGTGTGAGGCGACGCACGCCAACTCCCGCGTCGAGCACCAGGAGACCGCCAGTGGAATCAAAGACGATCGATCGAGGTGCCGTCAGTCCAGTTGAGATGAGGCGGTACTCCCAGCCATCTGCTGCCACGGGTGCCGGGTACGTGACCTGGAGGTTGTTGGTGGTGCAGTTCTGGGCTGTGCAGCTGCCGAAGAGGAAGACAAGGAGGGCCAGCAGCAACGTGTGAGGAGCAAGTCGAGCCATTGTCGGAGCCGCCATCTCTAAAGATATGGATGACGATACTGGGGAATAAGGGCTGTGAGGGGGGAAAGATTCAAGTTTGGGGCGCGTTGGGAACTCGAGGGGATTTTATACTCGTGGACAGCCTGGAAGCAAGAGAGGGTGAGAGTGCTTTCCCTCATTTGGAAACGGAAGTTGCGAGCTCCTCAAGTGTCAACTGCAGCCCCAAAAAAGGCATTGATTAACGTCCATCGTGTCTCTTGCTCTTGACACACGCGAGACGAGCAGGTGCTGTTGCCGTTGCAGTGTCAAGTAAGAGTAGACAAGTTGGGAAGGACTGAAGGTGAGATCATGATGTTGCACATTCGAGGTAAGGAGCGCATCGAGGCCTGGGATTCGAGGCAGTTGCTCGGGTGGAGGCGCTCTTCCTCTGGATCTAGAGGACAGGCGCGAAGCAGATGATGGGGAAAGCTGAACAGGACCCGGACACGCTGGGCAGCCGTTGAGGCATCGTGAGTCTGGGTTTGTCAGCTGATAGTAGTAAGAAATCTAGAAGTAAGGTCAGGTATCACGCAATGTACGAATGCCTCACGGCTCATCTTCAGGGGTTGTGGTTCCAGTGCACGAGAGAGAACAGGAACGTCCATCATGGTGTGAATAGATATCGATATAGTAGGCAATCATAGACACTCGCTCAAGCTTGGTAAATGATAATCCGTCTCCTTCAAAACCTACCTCTCCCATCGGCCTCATCTCAGCTCCACTCCGGGCCTCTTTAGGGGATGTGCCTCTGTATTCAGCACGTACCCATCCAAGCTGATGACGTCTGGAGGCGAGAAGATGAGGTAAAAGTACTTGAGCGTCTCAGCCATCCAAAAACTCTAGAAAGACGTGAAGACACGAATCATTAGCCCACCGCCAACCCCCAGTCAGCAAAAACAGAGTCAAAAGAATACTCACCTCCATCGAATCCAGCTTCTTCGTCGGCCCCGGAACAGTCACGTCCTCAATCGCAGAGTTCGCCAGCTCCGTCTCCGTCGCCTTCATGATGGCCTCAAACATGTCCCACGCAATGTCCTGCAGATCCGCCTTGCCCGTGACGCGGTACAGCACAAAGAGGCTCTCAATCGCCTCGGGCCGCAGAATGTATCGCTTGTCCCGCGCGTGCGTGAAGCCCTTGGGCAGCGTCTTGCCGCCCTCCTTGTTCCAGCGCTCCTCGTCCCAGGGGCACGTATCCAGCGATTTGCACGCCACCATGCCAAAGATCTCTGGCATGATGCCCGTGGGAAACCGGCTGTACGCCCAGCCGCACCCTCGCGCGAGACGCTCACCAATGTCGACGTGGCCGTCAATGTCAAAGAGCTTGCCCCCAAGCGCAAACATGCCGCCGACGAAGCACGTCAAGTGCTGGCTGTCAGCTGAAAGTCCACTTCCAGCGCTGAATTCGCCGCTGAACAGAATGTCGTCCTCATCCGGCAGCATGGGCCTAAACAGGAGGTTCTTCGCCGCCGCATCGATGGCTTTGCGGTACAGCCTCTCGTAGACATCGTCCACGCCTCCCAGTAGCGCATGCATCTTGGGTAAATACTCGTACAGCGAGTCCGCCAGCGCACCGAGCGTGAAGCTGCTGTCCACAGCCTTTTCGGACTGAAAGTTGAGCGTCGTCGGCCACATGCCCGGCAGTAGCGTGTCGTTTTGGATCCTCTCCAGGAAGCGCGTCACCCGATCCGTGGCATCGTAGAACTTGCTGTCGCCCGTCAGCTGCGACAGCCTCGTAAACTCCATGCTCAGCGAGCACGGCGACGCCGACGGGTCGTTGGTCCCGGCCACCAGCCTCCCCGACTTGGCCTTTGCAAAGTCGAGCCAGAAGCCGGGCAGCCTGTTGGGCGTGTCGAATCCCAGGTACAGCATCTCGCCCAGCTCAATCGCCTTGCGCAGCAGCACGCGCTCGCCGCTCAGGTCATAGGCGCTCAGCAGCCCTCCGAGGTGGCGGATCGTCGTCTCAAACATGTTGGCCGCCGTCGAGTCCGTCACGGACCAGTCCAGCGCGCCCACGGCGGCCGCAGCCTCGGCGAACTCGTTCTTGAAGCCCATGATCCAGAGCGTGTCCAGGGAGTCGACCAGCGTGGCGGCCCAGCCGCCAAAGGGATCCTTGGCCGATCCAGACACGGGCGTCAGCTCGTCCCTCATCCACGCAAACTTCTTGTAGGCGTCGAAGCTGCGCTTGAAGGCCCGCCGCACGGCATTGCGCCGCTTCTCATTGACCGCAGAGTGGACAAAGGCCCCGGCTTCTGCCTGGATCCTGGGAAGCGCCGCCGGCTTGCCCGTGGGCAGCGGCTTGATGTCCTTGACGCCGTGATGCTGCTGCACCGCCGACCAGTCAAAGGAGCTGGGGACGAAGACGGGCTGGACTCGGCCGGCCGAGGTCAGGTAATACACGACCAAGGCGGTGAGCACGAGGCCGCTGAAGAGCACCAGGCGGCCGATTCTCCGCGGCAGACTGATGCCATTGATTATCCCCATGATGGCAAGTCAATACTGCTCCTCATCTCGTCCCGCGTGGTGGCACGCAGTCAGTAGTACATGGACCAGAGAGAAACGAGGAGATGGAGAAATGCCAATATATCAGATGTGGCCAGATATCCAAGATGCTAGCCGTTTACACGCTGAAAAGAAAACGGCATCAGCCAACAAAGAGTAAGAGTCTGCAGTCCGACTGCAACAGTGAATTGGCAACGGCCAGATAAACCCCCGTCAGCCAGACCCTGAAATCCAGGTCCAGTCACGACGTCGATCCCTGGAGTTCAGATGGAGTTCAAGGGGGGGCAAACTGGCCAAATTAGTGGGTGGCTCTCCATACCTCACTGGCGCCATGGCGGGATGCTGCTCCAGTTGCAATGCACGGTATTAGTACTACTACATGGAGCCAACTGGGCATTATCCGCGAGCCTGAATCAATAGTGCGGCAGCTCCCGAAAACAGCCATTTAGCATCGTCCTTATGGCGTTCCTATCTTAACGGTGAGCGGAATGCGCAAAGATTGCATGTATGTAGATAATCTGTTCATGTGCTTATCTGCTACAGGCACAGACCGTTGTTGACTATTCGCACAGCAGTTCGTCTCTACCTACTATATGCAAGGAGAACTTCTTGGCGAGACGACTCAGCTTCCAGCAATTCGAGCCTATAACATCGGTATACGGTAGGCAACACGTCGGGAAAAAATACCTCGCCGGATGCTAGAAACAACGGGAACTTATATACACCTAAGAGAGGAGAGCCTCCTCGTCTAGCATTACAGCAGAGGCAGAGAGATGCGAAGAAAGCAAGAGGCGTGGCGGTAGCAACGCAGACAGCAAAAGCAAATCAAACAAGTCAAACAATCCCCTACAAACACACAAAACCAAAGGGTACTATCGGTAGCTATATAGAGGAAAGGGAGAAGTAACATGTTAACCAGGCGTTGTGCTCTGGAATCGACACCAATCCGGATCTGTTGTATACCCTGACGCCCTTCAAGAAAAGAACAGCAAAACGAACAAGAAAAAAGGCCAATGAATCGCTCCTTTCAACAAACTCTCTTCAGCGCCCTTGCTTCATGTGTACAACGCCATCAACGAAGTCCAATTACACTCATCTCCAACGTCCACACTCGTCGAATCCATACCTTGAGCTTGCCCTCGACACCCTCGACATTTTCCAGCTCGATGCCCTCCCACCAGCACCGCCTGGCCGGTTTTCGCCAGAAGAGCAGCAGCTTCTGAGCCATGCCAACAGCGTTGTTGCCCATTTCGTTGCCGCGAATGTCACTGCGCAACCGAGCCAGTGCAAGACTGCAAATGACGGCCTTGTTAGGTTCGCCTGCTCGGTGACCCCAGCGATCATCGTGGTTAAAGCCTCTGTGGGTTATGAAATCAGCAAACGGGTCTACTGAGCAAAACGGCTTTGAAGGAAGAACATGGCAGAAGGGAGTAAGGAGTATCATGGAACACGCGCTAGATCCTTACCCTGCTGTCAGCATCTCAATCAGGTGAGCCTCAGTCGTTCCGGGTTCATCGCTTCGTTTCAGCCCAGAAAAGATGCCATCCTGCTTAAGCAACGCACGTGCTGCCGCACGCTTGACTTCGATCATGTCGGGCTTGGTAATGGTCGCGTTGGGCGTGATTGCATAGAAGTCAAGATCCTCTCTCAGCACGATAATGCCGGCTCTCTTCGAGGTATCCTCACGGGAGCCCATGGGATCCAGCGGGACGATCTCCCCGTCCTGAGACGCTCCAGGCGATGACTCAGTGGGGATTGACTGGGCCACATTCCGGAAGAAATCCAGCATGTATTGCAGTGATGCTGGGTCATACTGCGCGGTCGTCAGCAAGTTGTTGCGCTTTGGTCAATGATTCGAGAGTGGTGGTTTACGAACGTCAACTTGAACTGCATCGCTATCGGGGAACCCGCTCATGTGGCCTTCGGGGAATAGCCCATTGGGAAAAAGTGATAACAGAACGAACTCGGGCAGAGTGAGCAGCTCATCGCGCGAGAGAACAAATCTGGTACCTCTGTTTCTGTTTGTTAGCGGGTTCTCATCTATATCTATCTTCTCCCTAACCCCTGTTATTTGAAGAGAATATCGCCACTTACCGAAGGTCCATCGTGATTGTCTCATCAGCACCGACATCTGGGATATCGTTAGCAACTTTGATCTCGCCATTGGTTCAACTCTCCCCATCCTCTCTTTTTGCCCGCCCCTTCTAATACTTGTTCGAGATTTCGAAACATGTAGACTTGTGACAAGGCAACTCACCTCCAATGGCATTGATAGGTGGTCCGCCTTGCTGAACCTGAGTAATGATACTCGACGCTCCTCCAGCAGCCGCCATGACGTATGAAAATGTTAGGAGAGGACTATCCCCCTCCGAGTAAGCGGGCGGCGGTTCGGCGTCGTCGTCCTTACGACTCGACTCTCCCTTGGTGTCTCTAGGGAGAGCGCGCTTGGTCTCGGCGACAGGGTCTTGGAAAGCACGCGCAGCGGCCTGATCGGGATCGAACGGCTCCGGGGCGCGGGAAACCGAGTCGTAGCCGTATGCTGGAGCGGCGACGGATGCAGAAGCGCTTCCTTCCGGGGCGACGGCAGGAAACTTGCCAAAGGGCTCGCCGCTGGAGTTGTCTTGGACCGACGAAAAGAGCGAGGAGAACGGCGGCGGGCGGGAAGACGACGAAGCCTCCGAGACGGGATACTGCGGCGGCGGCGACTGCTCGGCCTCGTGGGCGGCGCTGTCGTTCTCTGCGGCGTCGTGACCTAGCTCGAGATCCAGCTGTTGTTGGGCAGCGGTGGCTGTAGCTGCGGAACGCTCGTGCTCGTGCTCGTGCTGGCGATGCACCTTGGCCTCGATCAGCTCCGAGGACTCAGACGGTCCGGTTCCAGGCTCGTCCGTCTCAGACAATGTGGCGGATTGTTCTGCGCAGCAGAAGAGCTCGTTTTCAGCGAGGGAGCGGTGATGGTGACGGCGACGGGGGCGGGCTGACAAGGGAGATTGCCTCGGGCGGGTCAGTGCATCTGGCTCTGTCACCAGCAAAGCAGATCGATGCTGCTGCTACTTCGTACGAGTGCGCTGTCAAGCAGGAGGGCGTGAAGAAAGGAGGAGGCAGGCAAAGTCCCTCGGCAGCAAACAAAGGCCTTGCGGCAGTGGTATCCAAGCGGCTGGAGATTGGATATCCGCTTCTCTTGCTGGGCAGAACTAAAGCTGTACGCCTGCCGCGTGATGGCTGGCAGATTGCTCTGTTTGACTGATTGATTGATACGTTCCAGGTTGACGATAGGATTGCCACTTGGTTTAGCAGCAGAGGTGGAATGAGTTAGATCAACATGGCCTTGGTGGAGCACCCCAATCAAGCACAGGCGACGCCATAGGGCGGTCCGCTGCAATATGCTCGCGGCCAGCGAGGTTCCAGCAGCCCTTTAGGGGCTCCTCCGCTAAAAGTATAGGCGGTTCAGGTCATGCTAGTAGCCTCTGAGGAAACGGCCTGGCTGGCCATGGGCCCCACTGCCGATGGAACGGGTAGCTAAATTGGGCACACCCACCAGCCAATTGCAGAGCTCCAGCCGCACCAAGCTTCACATTAGCCGCCAGCCAACAGTGATGGGGGAGGAAAAAATCACAGCAAACAAGCACGAAGCGTCCAAAACGAGCACGACGGCTCCAGGTACGGATACAAAGAGGCTCGCACCAAAAGGGGCCAATTTCACGCCAGAAATTTGTACTCATTTCATGTGATCCGCTAAATCGAGGCTGATGAGCTGGACGGGAATCATTTAGCTTGCGCCAGGCATTGACTCCATCTGTAGCACTTCCAACCCTACGAGAATCCTGCGCTGGGCATGGAAATGTCATTCGAGACTCTGTAAAGCCGCGGCCTTCTAACCTCCTTTTCCTGTCATTCGCTATCACTGTCCCCGAAAATGGCTCGTAAGACGTCAACATTGGCCGTCTGACCCTCTACAGCTTCGTTTCTGTCGGGATTCACTTGGCCTGCTTGGCCTTCTATTGTCGGGGTCTGCTTGCCAGGTGGTATCGTTGTCCCAGTCGTCGCTGCGGCGGGTGCCTCCGCGCCCACGGGGGGCTCATTCAACGTTCGAGATGCAGATAGCACGGGCATCTCTACATCGTCCATTGAATTACCATAAGCCGCCGGCCTTGCGTTCGAGCCTGACGTTGCCTTGCCGCTTTCGGGCTCGTCGTCTCGTCGAGCGTGTGCAGGGGGTTTCACGTTGAATCGCTTGCAAAGTAATCGCGTAGGGTAGAAATCTTGCACCGACCTCGTCATATGGCCAAACATGCCCATCTTGGCAGCCTCTTCTGCTGGATCGGAGAGCTTTGGCTCAGGCACAGAGACCAGCTCCGTCTTCTGTGTTGCGTCAGCCGAGATGACGTGCGGCGTCTTAGCCGTTGTGAATCTTGATGCCATGAAGCCAGTCATTGGCTTGAAAATCCTCGCGCAGTTGTGGAATTCTGTCAATTCCCGCAGGAACTCGTCATCGGACATTCCTCTGGGCTTCTCCGGAGGCGACAGCTTGGGGTTGGTATGGTGTTCCAAATAGCGTTTGTAGCGAGCTCGTTTGGCCTCGTCGTCTGAATAAGGTCCTCGCAGCCCCCGCGCGATTGCCGCCACCGCTGTTTCACGATCAAGCTTCGGAGCTTGCTCCCATAGCATTGCTTGCTTTTCTTCTTCTGACATTGCATATCCCTCTGGCACCTCGCCTCGACCGGGCGGCAAGTCTGCTCTTCCAGACGCCGCAGCCAACTTCTGCCGAGCATCGGCAGATATGTAGTCAAATACGGATTTCCCGGGGAGAGGCGCTTCCCCGAGAATGGCGGCTCGCGACTTGGCATCGAGGGTAGATGATTTTGCTGCCTCAGCAGCTGAGATGAACTTGGCTGCCTGATCAGGACCATTCACTGCCTTGGACGACGTCCAGCCTTGCGGAACTGGCGGGGGCGCATATTTGGCCAGGGCAGCGGTAAGATCCGGCGTAGCACTGGCGAGGACAAACCCCTCCAGAGGAAGCCGCCCATCCTGACATCTCCGCAAGCTGCCGCCGAGTCTGGAAGTTTTTGGTATAAAAACTGGTGCGTTTTTCAATGACGGATTTGCCGCGGCAGAGAGCTTCTTTGCTTTCTTCTTCTTTTCGCCTCCAATGACGCGGTTGTATCTGATTTTGGGCCCCATTTCGTAAGCGTCCTCGTCGTCAGAACCATTGTCGTTAAGGATGCCAACCCCGATCCCGCCTCGCTGAGGCTTCTTCTTCGTATTGCCCCGGGATAATAGCGACAACGCGCCATCGTGAGCGACATCCTCCTCGTCACTTTCCTCTTTGCTGCCATGGCGCAGCGCAGAAAGCTTCCTCTGTCCGTTGTGACCTAACCCCATTCGATCTGTTTTGCGGATGAACCGCATGACCTCGGCATTGTCTGGCGCAAAGAGATGCATCTCGCCATCTGCTGCGCTGGAATTGGCGCCCACGTCAAGACGTGCGCTTCGTCGCACTTTGGGTCCGATGCCCTGACCATCCTTCCAGCCCATCCTTCGTAATAGCTTTAGACCCATTGTATCTCCGTCCGCTCGGAGGAGCCCCATCAACCCTCCAGCACGCAGCTCTTCCTGGGTTGATGACCCCAGCCCGGCAAACGCCTGGGTGGTCTTGAGCGTCTGCGCTTCCGCGGCATCTGCAAGGTCCTCTTCGTCCATGTAGTCTTCGGCGCGCTGCTGCGAGTGGCCAGCGTCATCTTTGCGGCGATTCGAGCGGCTCGAAACAAAGGTGGCCGGTGTCCATCCCTCCTTGGAGCCTACCGTGTTGAAGTAGCTTTGATGACGGTCAGACGTTGGTGATCCAGATCGGGGTCGAGAGAGTTGCGACTCACCCTGCGCTCCAGCCGCCCGTGAATGCTCCGTGTAGCCTCCGCCTGCCCTTCTCATCCCTCACCTCCTGCTTCCACAATGGGAGGTATGAGCCATCGTCGCGTTCGCCCTCTTCAGGCAAAGGGGTGCCGAAGATGGCGTACGGCGCATGGAGGTCGGCCTCGAATGTTGCTCGAGATCTTTTGTAGGACATAGGCTTTTGTTTTCGGTGTAGTTGTCGCGTTCAAGCGAGATGGGCTTTAGGAGATGCTCAATACAGCTCAAAACAAAGATGTAGAAGCGTCAATAAGAGAGGCCGCAACGAGGCAGCTGGAGGAATGGCGACGTCAGTTGGGCCGGACGGATGAACATGATCACAAAATGTCGGTATTAACGTCCAGGAACAACTTGGAGGTTGCGTGTTGTAGATGCGCTATCGATAGAGTGGGAGACATTTCCCACTTGACTGTATATGTACTAGCCTGCCAGCTGCCGCGCTTGACCCACCTTTTGCTGGCACCCAAACCAAGTTCCGGCTTCAGCTTGACGCAATCAGCTCTTTGTGATCTCGTACTCGTACGAGTACTGCACCATGCTGGAATAACCTTGGGCTGAACAGGGTGGCCTCCGTGTTGTGAGCTTCCAGTTGCTCCTTACCAAGTACCAGGAACTACAAGTACGATGGCGTGCCCAATTGCCAGGGCCAGAATGATAACGACTTGCCGCTTCCGGCTTGCCCTTTGACTTTGCTCAGTGGGAATCATCAACATAATCTCGAGGTCATCGAAGCCATTCGCAAAATCACGCTGCCTAAGCTCCGGCCCTGGTGACGTGCTTCAGTCGTAAGCCCACAGGGCAGTCAGGTTGGTTGCTGTTATGAATTAAATGGAAGGGAGGAGACGTTGTTCCAAGGCTATCCTGCGCCTACAGCAGCTGGATCGCCCTAGGCACCTAGGTATCAATGCTCTATGTTTTCACAGGCTGCTAATGACCAGAGCCACATGAGTTGAAGGGTGTTACTCTACCTGTAATTAGGTGACAGCCAGCTCTGCGATATAGGGGCGCTCCTTGGCCATGCTCACTGTCTGTTATAATCACTTGAAAGAAATTGATGCATTATACGTCGTGGGGGTGTTTGCGTCGACGCGAAATTCGACCCTGGTCATCGCAAACACGATGGAGGGGAAAACAGAGCACGGGGTCCTCCGTAACACAACAAGACAAATAGGGGAGTAGGGAGCGTACAAGGGGGGCTTCACGGCGAACAAAGGATCAACGGAGAGGAGAAGTATGTTTCGTCTGTGTGGCCGTCAAGCTGCATCGTCGAGGACAAAGAAATGGAGCACAGATGCCCAAACGCCGGCTCAGGCGTTTCTGTACCGTGAGGGCGAACAGCAGCTCTGACGTTCCCATCTCAGATTCCAGCTTGACTCCATCAACGAACATGTGCTGCGGTGGAGCTAGTATGCAGCTGTAATGGCGCCTGAAGAGATGGATGCGTAGATGAGCTGTCCCCCCCCCCC
>LFMI01000014.1:0-56509 GCA_001050175.1 Trichoderma parareesei | reverse complement strand
CCCCCCCCAAAAAAGACCAAGTGTCCTCTCCAAGAACCAATCACCCATCCCCCGAAATAGACCATCACACCTCGAGAGAAAGCCCACGTCGAGGAATCCAGCCATCACCCCGTACATCTCTCCTCCGGCGGCCGCCACTCCAACCCCAACCCCTCAAACACCCTCCTCTCCGCCGTCTCCATATCCGGCGCCGGCCTGCCCTCGGAACCCTCCAGATCCACCCACGCCCCGTCCGCCCGGCTCCTCACGCCGCTGCTATCAAACTTGAGCCCCAGCCTCGCCTTGCAGTACCGCCGCAGGTCCCGCTGGAACGTCGTCTCCCCGCTCCACCCCAGTATCGCGCACCCGGCCGTCTTCCAGGGGCTGATGATGATGTCCACCCGCCGGTGAGGCCCCCCCTGTTCCTTGGTGTCGGGATCCTGCCAGACGACGAGCGCCTTGTCCAGCGTGTCGAAGCCCGAGCCCGAGGGCCGGTCGTCGCCTTTCCACGCGAGGGGCGCTTGCCCGCGCTCGCTGTTGCGCGTCCAGATGCTCAGGATGTGCGTGATGAAGCCGCTCTTCTCCAGGCTGGACACGAGCTTCTCGATGATGCCGAGCGTCTGCGCCTCGTCCGGGTGGCTCACGATGACGTCGACGTCGCCGCTCGTCGGCTTGCCGCGCCGGTAGCTGCCGACGACGACCATCTGGAAGCCTGGGTCGACGCGGTGCGCATGGGAGAGGATGACGCTGGAGATGGCTTCTGTTTCCTGGCGCGGTATTCGGAGCTGGAACTCGTCGTAGAACTTGACGCCAATCTGCTGCACTCGGCTCAGGGAATTCCATCCATACTCTACAATGTCATCAAGATCTCGCCATCCTGAAGCACGGGAAGAAGCAGTGGGTTAGCATATTGGTTGGAGTCATCTGATGGACGCAGGCATACATACCCTTGTTATAGAACTGGCGAGCCGTGACATCCCCAACCCCCCAGATCTCGTAAAACATCTTGAGCACAGCCATTTCGGTATCCGTCTCCGCCGCTCTTGTATCGTCAGTAGAGCCTGTAAGTATCCACTGCTGATACAGTCTCGCAATCTTGACTCCGCACCCAGGCAATCTTTCAATCTCTGTATCAAAGTCCCCAAACATTAGCTTCCCCAGCAGGAGGCAGACACGCGGCCATGACGAACTCACCCTGCGGCCGCTGTATAGCATACGGATACGCAGCAAGAGACGCAATCGATGTCGAATACGCCCTCACGCCAATATGATCGCCCCGCAAGAGCCTCAACGTCCGGATCGCCTTGAGCTCCGCAATGAAGGCAGCATTCGGCGGGTTCACGGGCGACGGCCGCTGGCACGAATACGTCGTGTGAAGATACTCGGGGATCGGCGGCAGGGGAATGTCGTGCTCCGACGTCGTTTCGTGGTACAGCGTCGGCGGCTCGCTCCGTCCTGCTCGCGCACCGTCGGAGGTGGTCGAGGAGCTTGTCCCGGGCCTTGACGTGCGCTTTGAGTAGGGGCTGGTGTTGGGGGCCGTCTTTTGGTCTTGTCTTGCGCGGGCGAGGACTGCAGAGGGAGATGATTTGGCTGCGTGAGATTGGCGGCTTGCTTCCTCTTCTGTTCGCGATTTGGGAGTTGCGGGAGTTGAAGCTTGTAGAGACTGAGAAGAGATCTTTCGTCCTCGGTAGAGCAGATATTCCTGGACGGGCAGCACAACGCCTCGCTCAAGGCTATCCAACAGCCAAGCCAGCTTCACCACCAAAACAACATCCTCCGGCCCCCCAAACAGATCCAACGTCCCGTCGTATCCATCATCTTCTCGACTCGCTCCCCCCTCAGACCCCGTCATCAGCCTCTGTCGCTTCGACGGCACATCCACATATACCGCAGCAGCAGCAGCATCACTTCTCCCCCGCTTGCCACCCTCGCCCTCGCCCTTGATTCCTTTCTCCCCGTCTCCCTCAACATCCTCCACAGCCACCGGCTCCGTCACGAGCTTCAGCCGCCTCAGCTCAAACAAGGCGCGCTCCGGCCTCGAGATCTTTCCCACTATGACGCGCGCCTCGTGAGCATCGTGCGTCAGGGAGCCCGGCACTTTGGCCTGCAGCTCGCGCACCTCGTCGGCTTGTAAGTGCGTGGGGAGCAGGAATATGCGCGGCAGGTCAGGAGCCATGGCGCGGGGCCTCGAATAAGCTCGACAGAAGAGTCATTGCTTTGAGGAGCAACGGAGCGAAGCACTCAAGTACTGGTTTAAAAACGGGAATTCGAGTGAACGATTGCCTTTTAATTCACTGGCAGTGGTTCACGGTTGGTGCTGTGTTTGTCGTGCACTTCTGGTATGAGATGCCGGTTCCCAATTGGCTCATCATCACGTACGTATACGGCAACGAACCGCCCCGCTCTTTTTTCAAATGGGGCTAGTTGGGTTGGTAGCTGAGATGGCAAAAGAAGGAAAGAAGAGCAATGATTATCACGGGCCTCAAGTCATGACAATGCAATGATGTTATTCAATTACCTTACACGCAAGCCTCTCCAGTACCAACGCTTTACCTGGCCTGGCAACACGATAGCATTACTAGCTCTGAGATTGAGGGGCTCCAATTTTATGGCCTGCTAGAGCAAGCCCTCCCTCTGTAGTATCAACTCCAACTGAAACCGTTGGTGATGATTGTACCAACATCAACTGCTAAAGCCGACCAACGCTGACAGCATCGGGCATTCTCACCCCGTTCTATGGATCCCAACTCTCCTGTGTGTTCGATGTCATGCCAGATCAATTCGCCTTGCCTGTCTATATAATTCACAAGTACATCAGAGCAGACTCGTCACCTCAAACATCCTCAAACTCCAGCTCATCCTCGTCCTCCTCGTCCTCGTTGCCGCTCTCGGCCTTGACAGCCCCAGTCTCCTCAACCTTGACCCGCTTGTTCGCCCTGTCGTCCGAGCCGTCCTCGACCCGTGATGCATCGCCTGATGGCGCCTCGGAGGCCTCGACCTTGATGCCGGGCGTGCCCATGCCAGAGTTGTTGCCCGTCGCCATGACATCCTCAAACTCGTCATCTTCCTCCTCCTCGTATTCTTCTTCTTCTTCTTCGTCTTCCGCATCTGCTTCTCGCGCCAGCATGGCCGCCTGCTCTGCCTTGATCTTTTCAAACATGTCATCAATCTGCGTGGTAGCACTGTTGTCCACCAAGTTGCTCTTGGACTCGCCTCCAGCAGCCTCCTTGCTCAGCCCCAAGGCGCCGGCCTCTGCCGTTGCAGAAAACGACTCTCCTGTAATGGTACTGTTGGACATCCACGACGGCAGTGCGTTCTGCTGCGCAATCTTTTCCTTGCGAAGTCGTTCAGCCTCCTTCTCGGCCTCTGATGGCCCGTCTGACGTAGAGATGTTGACCGCAATGGACTGTGGGCCCACGTTGGCCAGTCCTCGCACTGCCATGGGCCGCGATGAGCCGTCGTCGACGGGTATCGTAGCTGCGCGCTGATGCGTAGCATCGCGGACCACCGGCCGGGCCTTGGACAAGGCGCGATCAAAGTCGCACTCCGGGATATGCGCCGCATCAATCTTGGGCAGCAGCTCGCTGATAAACTTGAACTGGTCGTTCAGTCGAGTCGACTGCTCGTGTCCGCCAGCATTTCTATCCGCCTCAAACGACAACGGCCGGCGGCACCGATGGCAGAGGAAGCCCTCTGGCCCAACGCTGTCCAGGACCTCCATCGCCGTCCATTCCGCCTTGCAGAAGGAGCAAAAGTACTCCTTCTTCTCGTTGACCGGCACCGTGGTTCCCTGGACCTCCTTGTCGATGTTGTACACTCGCCACTTGATGGCGTCGATGGTGTGTCGGTAGTTGATGTAGTACCATGTGCGATTGCTCGGTCGTGGGTTGCCCGGTCGCAGTTCTGATCTCGTGTGACTACGCAAGTAAGCTTCCCGTCCGCCGACAGAGAGAAAGAAATTTCACTGGGCGTGAGTCATTGGTGGCGTACACTGTCAAGAAACGGTCCTCTCTAAGCTTTCCGCAAATCTTGTGCAAGTCCTTGGTGTTGATGGCCATCAAGTAGGCAAGGTCGTCATCGCGAAGACTATTGAATGGTTGTTTTCTTTTTTTCAGTTCATGTCTCTTGCTAGCAAAGATCAAACTAACCCGTCGAGGAGGCATACGCTTCATGTAGAATCAGTGCGTCCACGACGAGGATGTCTCGCGTCGAGTAGAACGCCCGCATCACGGCCTTGATCAATGTCACTGCGAGATCCATGGTGTCGGAGAGTTGGCTTCGCCCGTCTTCTCTTCGACAAGAGGTTCTTGGGTGCAATCGAGACAGCGAGAGTAACGAATTATCGCGAGGCCCGGTCGAGAACGCAGCCGTCTCAAGCAAGAGGCTCGCGCAAGGTCGTTTTTTGCAGTGGCTACGATCGATTTCGATGCGATGATGCGACACCTCGCAGGACCGACGCGGCAGGTTCCAGGCGACGAAAGAAGTGGCAATTATGGGTTACTGAGGGATCGAGGACGCATCACAGATGGAGAAAACGACGATGTCTTGAGTTGTGGAGAGGAGAGAAACTGCTCATTGTGTGTGGAGTGAAAAGAGCATGACTTAAGTCGCCTGTGTGGCTCTCGCTTTGATCCGGATTAATCTGCAGAATATGCGCACACCGGCCTCAAACCTTGTTCTCCCTTTCAGCCCTGTGACTTTTCTGCTGCGACGAGGCTGCGTCTTCGAGGCACGCGCAAGTCTGATTATGCTCTTTTCATGGACGCTGAGCAGAGTCTGCGATTCGGCTGGTTCGTGTGAAGCCGTCGTCGCGTCAGGAATTCTTGCGCTTCTTCTGCCTATCAACGATCGCGATTCCAAAGAGGCCGGGATGCGGATTATTAGTAAGCCCGTGTGTGAACTGCGCTCCTGCTCTAGCAGCCAATGACATCGCGTCGCATTGCTTTTATACATTCATTGCGGTTCGGACAAGGCAAGACGATGCCCCTTTCCTTTCTGTCGGAAATAGGACCTCCCTTTCAAGACTATATATACATAGGACGACGAAGCTCCATACGCTCTGTGATGTGATGTTTTAAAGAGACATCGGGCCCAATCGAAGACGACGATTCCGAGACAAGCAGCCCAATCAGAGAGGCATCAGAGATGCATGAGAGGAAAACAAAAGTCAGAAAAATAGAAGGAAAAAAGGCACTAAGGTCACCCATGCGCCAAGAATCATAGCTCATTCTCCAACGATCGAGATGGTGGCATCGCTTGTTGATTTCCTGAGTTTTCCTATCCAGCCCGCCTTGCTCTCTACCTGCTGCATCCACCCCCTTTTCCAGTCGTAAATAATGATACATGAACAAAGAATACCAGGTTACCCTGAGGATCAAGCGTACTTCCTGAGCTACGGCAGAGGAAAAAGAAAAGGTTAGCTTTACTGGCCACCAGCGTGAGAATGTGCAAATCAGGCAACTTACATCCAATGTCAGCGTTCGGGAGCTGTTTACCTCCTGGTCACGATATACGCCGACAAGACTCTCGCTGTCTTGGAAGAGACCGGCCTTTAGACTGATGACAATAAACTGCATGCCGGGACCCGCATGCTCGCGAATGTACTTCTTGATCTTGTCCACGTTGGCATTGTCCAAGGCAGCGTCCACCTCGTCCAGGACAAAAAATGGACTTGGCTGGTAGCTGTGGATGGCGAACAGAAGCGCCAGCGCCGCCATGGTCTTCTCACCACCCGACAGGTGCTCCATGTCCCGGAATCGCTTGAGTGGCGGCATGGCGTGGTACTTTATACCTGACAAGTACGGCATGTCCGTGTCCTCTTCAATGTCCAGGTAGGCCTGGCCACCAAGCGGGTAAGCGTCTGACCGCGTGAGATCCTTGTAGACGTTTGAAATCTGCTCCTGGATATGGGTAAAGGCCTTGTTGAAGAGCTCGTATCGTCGCTGCTTGACGTTGTTGAAGGCTTCCTTGGCCTTGTGAGCAGCATTCTTGGCGTCCTCGTATTCTTGGTCCGTCTGCTTGAGCCTCGTCTCGACGCTTTCTAGCCGTTCCATGGCTCTCATGTTGGGATTGAGCTTCTCCAGCTCCGCCGTGAGGGTTGAAATCTTCTCCGTCAGTGCTTCCTCGACACTGGGTTCGCCAGACTCCTTCAACCCCGGCTCCAGGCCATCAAAGTCGATCTCGATGCCATGGTCATCCAGCGCGATGTCCATCATGTCGTCTTCTCCGCCATCCACGTCCATGGCGTCAGGATCTTGCCGCAGCAAATCATCTTCCGCTGGCAGATTGTCGAGGGCGCCTTCGGTCAAGGGGATCTGGATTTGCTCCAGCCGGCATCGTCGCAGCAGCGCGGATTTACTTGCGCTGTTCTTCTGCACAACCGTCTCCAAGGCGTTAATCTCTCGCTGACAGGCCTCGATATCCTTGCTACGTTTTTGCAGCTCGGCACGAGCCTCGTTGACTCTCTGGTTCTTTTCGAGCTGCTCAGCCTTCAACTCTTCGAGTGTCTCTCGAAGGGCCTCCAGCTCGTCCTTGTCTTGGCTCATCGAATCCTCAATGTCAGCCTTTTCCTTGTTATACGTCCGCAGGTCCTGCTTCAGGCGTCGTATTTGTTCCTGTATCCTCTTGATGCGAGCTTCTGTATCGCTGTGGCGCGTTACTTCCCACTTGAGTCGGCTCTCCAGTCTCTGCCTCTGCACCTCATACTGGTTGCGCTTCTCCGAAATCTCCTGTTCCAATTTGCCCTGAGAGGCTTCGTACGCGCGAATGTCGCTGTAACCGAGCCTCTTGCAGAACCCGTCAAAGACTTCATCCTCCACCCGCGCAATAGCGTCCCTAAACTCCTGCACCGTCTGCCTTGTGCGCTCCAACTGCGCTGCCTGCTCCTCGTACTTGGGCTGAAGCTCATGGAGCTGCTTCCTTTGGCTGTCCAGTTCGCGCTTTTTGCTCGTCCAATTCTTGTTCAAGGCCGCCAGTTCGTCTCTCGTCGCCGCCAGCCGCCGTTCAAGTCCGTTGAGTTCGATTTGTAGAGATTCCTCCTGAGTACCCCGACGATCCGCCTTGGGAAGACGGTCAATCTCGCTCTTCAGCTTGGCTGCCATCCGCTGGAGATTTTGCACATCGGCTTCCTCAAATTTGCGCTTCCCGCCCTTGGGCTCAGGACCGCGACCGCCTGTCATCAAGCCAGCCTTGTGAATAATGTATCCCTCCAGTGTGACAGCCTTGACGGGGATCTTCTTGTCGTAGCAAATGTGCTTGGCGATGTCGAGCGTATCGCAGACCACAGAGCTGCCACATGCGTACGACATGGCCCGCTCGACCGACGCATCAAAGTTGATGGTGTCAATCGTCAGTCTGGCGCCGGCAAACCCCTTGACTGCGGTGTTGACGGCGTTGACCTTGATGTTGTCCAGGGGAATGAAAGTCATGGGGGGGAATCGCTGCTCCTTGAGATACTGAACGCAGTCCACGCCCGTCTTCTCTGTGTCCACCACCACGGAGTCAAAGTCTCGTCCCAGGGCGACTATAACGGCCTCGTCGTACTTCTTCTGCTTCGGCGTGCACAGGTTTCCAACGCGGCCGCGCACGCCAGGGAAGATTCGCTTCAGGGTCGTCACCATCTCCTTCATGCGTGCCTCTCGGTCATTCTGGCGGCGGCCATCATCGGCTTCTCTCAGCTTCCTTGCAACGTCCTCCAGCTTCTCCTCGAGCTCGGTCCGTTTCTGGTTGGTCCGCACTCGTTCTGACTGAAGCTGGTTGAACTCCTTCTTCTTAGCGGCGATTTCGTTGGAAATCTCCTGCGTCGCCGCTTCGGCAGAGCTTCGTCTCTCCCCAATGCTGTTGAACTCGGCCTCCAGTTTCTCAATGGCCGCAGAAATGCTGTCGACCTTGCCCTTGAGGCTATTGACAGTGACCTCGTCCGCTTTGCGCTGTCGCTCGAGGTTCTCCAACTTTGCCTGATTGGGCCCAGAACGAGCCAAAACCTGGGCTCGAAGGGTATTGTACTCTTTGCGGTCGTCGTCGCTAATGTCTCGGCCGGTCTTCTTCATCTGCTCCTTGACGTCCTTTTCGAACAGCTCCTGGGCTTTCTTGACGCTTCCGATGTCCTTTTGGACCTTTTGCACAATGTCAGTCTGTTCCTCGAGCTCCTTGCCGACTTTCTGCGCCTGAGTCTGCAGTTTCTCAATCTGCTGCGAGGATTCGTGAATTTTCTCATCAAAGGGAACCAGGGCGTTCTCCTTGTCTTCGATGCTTCTTTCCGTGCGCTTGATCTCCTTTTCCACCTTGCTAACCTGTTTCTGGACGGCAGATTGTTCCTTTCGCGCGGCTTCGAGGGCGGTTTCGTATTCCTCGACATTTCTCCGCATCTCTTTCAACTCCTCGTGGTGTTCTTGGATGGCGCTGCTCGAATCGTCCATGGCTTTTTGGAAATGGTACAGCTTCCAGAGACAGTGCGTGACGATGGCCGCATCTCGCTCCTCCGTCTTCTTCTGGAAGCTGTCTGCCTCTTTCTTCTGCTCTCTGTACTGCTTGATTTCGGAGTTGATGCCACGGCGGCGGTGGAACTGGAAATTCTGGTTCTCGGCGGCTTGCTCTGCCTCGACCTGGAGCCTCTCGTACTCGGTTTTGTATTCTAAACTTCCCGAAATCTGCTCAATGAGTCGCGTGAGATCCTGTGGAGATTGCGAAGCGATGGCTTCGACGTCGCCCTGGAAGACGAGAAAATTGCGGGCTTTTATCAGGATATTTTCCGCTTCCAGAGCCTCGTTATACTGCTGGGCCGTGACCTGTCGATCGTTGATGCGGTATTCGCTGGCTCCCTGGCTCGTAATGGACCGCTTCCACCTCTGTTCCTCGCCGGCATCGTCTTCGTAGACTGCCATGACCCAGGCGGTCTTTGGGTCGCCTCGAGACGCCTTGTCGTCGTCGGCAAAGTTGGCGGCGTCGGTTGTTGCTTCGGCTGAGCCATCGTCGTTAATTTTTGACGTCTTTAGGACGCGCCCACGGTAGACAAGCTCCTTGAGGTGCGTGGAGCGCAAATGTGAAGACTTAATGCCAAGGACGAAGGAGATGGCGTCCATCCTAACAAGCCACTGTCAGTATACACACCAGATGGTGTCGCATTAGGGCTAGAGAAGGGCAGCTCACGAGTTCGATTTACCCGATCCATTGGGCCCAATGATTGACGTGAAGTAAGAATCGCCGAACAGGAGAACGTGGTGGCCCTTGTAGGACTTGAAGTCTTGAAGCGCATCGTTAGCTGGGGAGAGCGGACTGGTTTGAGGATGCAAGACGACATACTGTGCAACTCGAGGCGGATGAGTTTGCCCATGATGAGCTAGATATAGCTGCGCCGGCAGCTGAGTACCCTAACAAGTCAAGATGAACAGGCCAACAAAGTGCTGGCGACGCTCCGACTCTTGCGACCTATGTAGAGCACGCGCGGGAAACGATTCGAGATGCTGACAACACCACTCAAGCTCGAGGGGGGCGGTTCGGTACTCGTTGCTCATAGGCGATGTCGCGTGGTTCACAGGTATTTCGCACGGGTCGTCAGGGCGCAGGCCGTCATGCTCAAAAGTCGGAAGCGGCGCTGCTGGAGATGCGCAAATGCGGGATGCAGCTTTGACGCGTCGCGAACTTGCGATTCTAGATGGATGGATAATACCAGCAGCTCACTGGACTGGACTGGACTGGACTGGACTGGAGCGAGCAACACCACTAACAAACAGCGCTCAGGCTAGTACCGGAGCGGTAACTGGTGGTGGGGTGTTACGGGTTCGTGTGAAGAAGCATGGATTAACGCATTCTCCGTGTTCCGCTGAGTGGTACATATGAGCTCACGTGACTTCGCGCCCGATTCGATCAACTTTCGACTCTTGTCAAATTCAATCAATGCTGCAGCAGCACATGCCGCCCACAGCTGACTCAAGCGCAGAGCTGTCGCCTTGTTAGCGCCCAGCTTCCCACGGGCCGTCTGGTGTCTCCTCCAACCAGAAGCCCGAATGGCAGCACCTGCTATGCAGCAATGGCTCTCGTACGTTTTACCTCACCCTCTGGAAGAAGAAAAAAAAATTCAGCATTCAGTTGGCAGTCAGGTGGACGAACCACATTCGTTCTTGTGTTCCCAAGCGCCTGGTAATATCTCCTCTGTACCGGAGAGCGTGGTCTTCGCAAGACAGAGAGATTCAGCACGTGGAATACAAAGGGTTTCGGCCTCTAGTATCTTCAATGTGAACACAGTGTCCGTTCGGGGCCTCGTTGTTTCAACAGGTCTGCAGTACTAAGGCATGAGAAAGCTCAACATTTTGAGCATCCATGTCAACAAAGCTGGTGATGAAGCATCCAGAGTGGCATGTGAAACCGTGAAGAGTACAACAATGACCACAGGGAACAGCAGCGCAATGCATGTACACTCCCTCACTTGGTTATCGAAATACAGGGTCTCTGGGGCCGCTAGTGTAGCTGGCGCATGTGGAGTGCAAAGCTTGAGCTGCTGCCGTGCTCTAGGAGGCACACCAGTGGTACTTTTAGTTCGTCAAGGCTCATGACGTTTTCCGCCCATATTGCACCAAAATTAGGCCGGCTCATACAGTAGATCTTTGTTTTGCACGGCTTGATCTCGGTATTTCCAAGGTACTCTCCCCGTACCTCACGTCACATGGGCCTCCCCCCCAAAAAGACCGGGGAACAAACTTGGAACCACTCGAGGCGTCTCACGGATGATCATCGAGGGAAGCATCGGCAGCTTTTAGGCTCGTGTCGTCCTTCACAACCCAGAACCTTGTTTATCTTCCATTCAGCTCTTGCAACCATCTCCTAAGCATCTCCATCATCAGCCTTGTATCTCCTACAGTCCTGACGTCCCTTTTCCCTCCTCCCATCTTCTTCTCCCTCATATCCTCCAACTACGATCGCCCTTGTTTCGGCTTCCTCAGCACTCACCCTGTTATCCTGACGCAATCCGTCGATCCGCTGCCAGCTCATTGTCATCACTCTGCGCTGTCCAATATTGCCACCGCTGCCGACCTGCAGAAAAAACGCGACCAACTTCGTTGCTCTGCACCTCGATATTTGATACAATATATCTGTCCGGGCTGTTGGGGGGGTTTTATTCCTACACCATTCGCCGTATCAGACCGTCGTGCAACCCGGCTTACACGGACGGAACCCATGAACAGGCTGCAGTCATAGCCCTGCCCACTTCCTCTCCCGCCAAAATGGAAGAAGAAGCAAATTCAACTCCCATGTCGACGCCAGACACGAACTCGTCTGCCAACGAAGACCGTTCGCCGCCCGCCATGGCAGAGGCCGAGCTCGCCTCCCCCCTGAGCTCGATGCAGGTGGACAACGAGATGCTCGACTCTCCCACGCTCAGCGCCACGACCCCCAAGAGCCGCGGGCTGTCGAGAAACCCTTCCTTTTCAGGTAGCAGCAGCACCTACCAGGATGACTGGGACGCGCTGCCGCCGCTCGACCGCCTGACGGTGCTCGACCTCCTGGACAACTTTGCCCTGCCGCAGCAGCTGGAGAAGCTCCAAAGGGGCATCTCCGCCCAGACGGACAAGGTGCGGCGGTCCCGAGACGCCTTCAAGTCAAAGACGCAAAACGCCCGCGACCGAATGGTGGAGGAATGGAGGAGGCGCTTGCCCTCGGCCGACGAGCAGCTCGAGCGGTACAGGAAGCGCATGCGGCAGCGGGTGGACAAGCTCGGCAAGCAGTGGAACGACACTAAGGCCATCAGCCTCCGGGAAAAGATATCCTTCATCTGCGGCGTTATGAACATCTTTGCGAGCGGATACCTCATGGGCGGCTACCCGGAATACTTTCACATCTGGTACACCGTCCAGCTGCTCTACTTCATGCCCATCCGCTTCTTCACCTACCACCGCCGCGGATACCACTACTTCCTGGCCGACCTGTGCTACTTTGTCAACGTGCTGCTCATGCTCAGCATTTGGTTCTTCCCGCAGTCCAAGCGCCTCTTCACGGCCGCCTACTGCCTGGCCTACGGCAACAACGCCGTGGCAATCATCATGTGGCGCAACTCGCTCGTCTTCCACAGCTTCGACAAGGTCACGTCGCTCTTCATCCACATCATGCCCTGCGCCACGCTCCACTGCATTGTGCATCTCTTCCGTCCCGAGGAGCAGATGAAGCGCTTCCCCGCCATCTTCACCATCAAGAACGCGATGCCGGGGTCGCCGACGGCGTACGCCAACGTCCTGTCCATGCTCGCGTGGAGCACCATCCCCTACGCCATCTGGCAGCTGGGCTACTACTTCTTCATCACCGTGCGCCGAAGGGACAAGATTGCCGCCGGCCGCCCCACGTCCTTCACCTGGCTTCGAAAGTCGTACGCAAAGACGTGGCTCGGCAAGTTCGTCCTCTCCCGCCCGGCCGCGCTGCAGGAGCCGGCCTTTATGGTGATCCAGTACCTGTACGCCGTGCTCACCATCCTCCCCTGCCCGCTGTGGTTCCTCAGCCGGTGGGCGTCGACGGCCTTTTTGCTCGTCGTCTTTGGCTGGAGCATCTACAACGGCGCAACGTACTACATCGACGTCTTCGGCAAGCGCTTCCAGAAGGAGCTCGAGGCCATGAAGGCAGACGTCCTCAAGTGGCAGAACAGCCCAGAGACGCTGCTCCAGTCGCCTCAGATGGCGCCGCAGCACCACGTCATTGACGGGGGGCAGCCCGCGGAGGCGACAAGTCTGGACGCGCAGCTCGCGCCGTCGCCGATGAGGCCCAACGCGGGCAAGAATCGGTCTGTCAGCCTCGATCACATACCGATGCTCGATGACAACTCCAAGATGGGGGCTACGGGTGTGGATAGGGGCGATGAGGGCGCTGCGAGGGAGCGCAAGACGACGGGTCAGGACTGAGGATGAATTGACGATTATCAAAGGGTGCGGCATAAGGGAATAGAAGGACGATGGAGTCGGCAGTGAAGTCATGTCCTGCTTGTGATAGTGTACTGCGTGGATGACATGATGAGGCGGGAAGTCCGAGGTCGGAGTCTAATTTATCTTTGGTATGATATCCTGTCAAGTTCAATTTGCTTATGTTAATGATTTATCTTTATCCTTGTTTTTGTTACTTGGATTTAGAATATGGAGGGATCCTTCCTTGTATGAAGAGATGGACGGAGTTTTCTTGCCCTTCATCTTACCATTGTCATGTTTTTTATGCTCAATGATACCTAGAAATGAACATTATAGGTAGTATACATCTGTATTCTCCATGCATCTACCCAAATGGTTACATCTGCATCATCATCACTACCTACCTACCTAGTACTCCCAGAAATTTCATCATCAGCACCGACACCAATAATACACAATTCACCACCCAGTCAAGATCATCAAGTAGATACGTGATATATTGGACTCCGATTCCATGATCAGACACTTCTCCCGTCTTCTCTATAAATGCGCTAAAGCCGCCGTGAAGCAAGCAACAACAACAAAAATCAAGAACCGCTAGACAGAACCGTCATTGTTCCTGTTTTCCATCTCAATTCCACTGCATTCCTTGATCATCAGTAGACAGGAAAAGGGGAAGAGGTAAAAGAGGCATTTCGTTAACGTCAAAAAATAAAAAGCACAACGAGTCCGCCTTCTGGCAGCACTCGGTATAAATAGCCTCCCCCATAAAAAACCCAAAAAACACCCAAAAACAAGAAGAAGAAAAGTCATCAGTCGCCGTAACGCATAGAGCGATACAGAGTGGAAGGAAAAGATTGTGGAGAGAGGGGTACGAAGAAGAAGGAGAAGAAGAAAAGGAAGAGAACCCTCTCAGCCACCGCGCCAGATTATGCCAAATGTTACAGTTGAATAAATAGGAGAGGCGTTATCGCGTTTCATTTCCTGCACCCTTCAATATCCCAGACCGGCGCCGAGTCCGAGGCTCGCACGCGTTTGCTGAAACGACACTCTCAACTCCTCGCGAAGATAAGATCGAAGAGGAAAGCAAAGAAGATGGGGAAAAGACCTTCCCAGTAAAGTCTGTTGTCGAACGAAGTGAACGAGACGCCCCGGGTATGTATAAACATAAGGAATAGAGCGCCTTGTCAAATGAGAGATGTGAATTCAACCAGATTTTCAAGGTCCTCCTCATGACTGAATGCAGCCAGAGGGTTGGATTTATCGGATGATTCCCCAGTCGGCGAACTTGCCGCCTCCTGTCTCGCCATCCTCGCGAGTGCCCGGCCGTCGACCAAATACCGACCAGAAGCGCAGAGTTTCGTCGCCGGCGCCCGTCACAATGACTCGCCCGTCGGGGCTCATGGCTAGGTACAAAACGCGGTATGTGTGTCCCGTCAAGCTGGCTACTTGCGTCATGGACGGGTACTTCCACACGACAATCTGGTTCTGACTGTAGCCGTGCGTCGAGACGATCTCGTTCGAGTTCTTGGACCAGGCAAGGTTGCAGACCTGGCTGCCGGTGTCGATTTCGTTTACAACGGTCCCCTTGACGGTGTCGTGGAAGATGATGCGCCTGTCGGCCGTGCCGCCACCGGACGCGAGCAGGCCTCGTTGGTGAGGTGACCAGGCGATGGCCTTGACGGCAGCGTTGTGGTCCGAGAATTTCCACAGCGGCGTGTCCGAGAGCTTATCCCAGACCATCAGCTTGTTGTCGTTGCCGCCGCTGGCCAGCTGCCCATCCTCGCAGTTCCACTTGAGTCCGCACACTTCTTGCTTGTGCCCGACGAGCTTGTGGAGCCACTGGTCTGGTGCTCGAACGTCGCGGTGGTATATCAGTCGGTCGCGCGAGCCAGACGTAAGGATATGTGAGTTCCACGCCAGCGATCCGACCCGGGCCGTGTGTCCAGTCATGGTCCTCAATCTTCTAGCTTTCTCAGCGTCCCAGATCTGGACAAGACCCTTGCCGGTCCCTATGGCCAGATGTGTGCCCTTTTGTATCCAGGATACGCTCGTCACGGTATCGTCTTCCAAGGTGCACAGCTTGTTGACCTTGCTGGTCTGGGCATTCCACATGTACACACTGGATCCGAGCCCGACCCCGAGTACATTCGCACTGCCCCAATCGACGAGGTTGAGGTAAAAGTCGTCAGCTAGCTCGGGTGCATCAAGAACCTTGTAGGGGACTTTGCTGACTGCCCGAGGCTGGCGACGCGGGCTGAGGAGCATCTGCTGGCTGCCAAGGCGCACGGGGGAGAGGCTGTAGATCTCGGCTCTTGTGTCCAAGTTGGGGCCATGCCGGCTCTGGGGGGTTTTGGAGGGAGTTAGGTGGCCGACGGGATGGCCATGATGGCGTGGTGAGAGATATGAGAAGAGGTTCTTGTGAGGAGTAGATGGGGTAAGTGATGAGGGGAGGGTGACGGCAGAGCTGTGACTGGGAGGAGTGTGAGATCGCGTGCCGTCCTGAACGACAAGCGATGTGGCCGGCAGGTTGTTGTCCGGCGAGAGGGCGGGCGTCAGTTGAGGCACTGATCCCTCAAACAGCTCCGCACGCAACAGCGTTGAGTATGTGCGGTTGGCTTCTTCGGCTATCATCAGGTCAGTTCATTGGGCTCTCTCATCAAAGCATCGCGGAGAGGGCATACTCTTCTGGAAATGAAGCTCGCCTTGCGGTGTCCTCTTCTTATGCCTTGACGGAGTAGCGGGAGATGCGTCTTCATGCAGAAGACTGAAGCTGGCCTGCAAGTCCTGACCAGTGCGAGTAGGGATGAAACTGCATAGAATTTTGTTAGCAGGGCGTCTAGATACGGGCAGAGCTGCCTCAGCAAGGAAATAACCTACCGATCGCCGTTTATTCGCTGGCGTTTGCGATGCGGACTTGCTCCTGGAGTGCTTTCTCTTTGAGGGTGCTGCAGCTCTCTGAGTAGGAGGTTGTCGACGGCATCGACGTCAAAGGCAGCCGGGTGAGCCACGTCGCTCGCCCTGGTCCTGCTTCGCAGCTGGCGCATCGAACTGCCACTGCTTTCGGCGTTGGGCTTCGAGTCCAGACGGGCGCGATCTGACGGGGGAGGAGGAGTTGACATGCGGGCGGAGGTTGATGACGGCTGCTTTGATTCGCCCATGGTTTTCTTGGAGGCACCCATGGCATCGACGGGCGATTGGCTGCTCTCCTTGGGGTGCGATGCTGAGCGTGGTTTGGCGGGAGCAGCGAGAGCGCTGTGAATGTCGTCAACGGAGGAGAGCGCAAAGCCTGGCGGCGGGTTCTGCTCCAGGCGAAGAGAGGCGGGCACCGGTTTGTCGGGGCGCCGTGATCCTCAATGCTCGGTCGTGGGTTGTGCGGCGGAGGGGCGGCAAGATTGAATTTGGCTGGGGTGAGTTGATGATTGCGGAACCTGTTGTCAAGAGACGGACAGTGTTATGCTAGCAAGCGACCGTGAGGAAACGAGCGAGCGCGCATCCAGTCACAGGGCGACGCTGACGCCGGTGGTCATGGAGCAGAAGCCAGCCAGGAGAGGGCGAGTGGCTGCGGCGGGTTGGCGACCTATCGCATGCAACTTGGAGCGCCGCTGTTGTTGTTGCTCTGCGTCGAATCAACAGCGATCGCACACGGACCGGCTGCGTTGAGTGGTCCAGAACGGGTACAAAGAGAAGTTCGAGAGAGCAGAGACGAAAGCCAGTCGGCCCCAGACTGTTCGGTGCGCTGCTGATAAACTGCCGTGCGGGCAGAGCGAGGGGGTTGGGGCGGTTGAGGACGGGCTTGGTGAGGGCTGTGAGAAGTTGCAGAAGGGCTGCTGAGGGAGGTTTGGAGCTGCTGCTGCCGCTGCTGGGGAGATGCAGCGGCTTGATTGACGGGCGGTGCGCCTCGTGCTGGCGGGCAGCTGGGGGCTAGGCCTGGTTTGGGGGGGGTTGACGTGCCAAAGGGGGGTGGAACAATAATAACACTGTGAGGCCGGGAGTGCTGCTGGCGGGAGAGGCGCAGAGGAACGACGCGGGCGGCGTCGAAACAACAAATAATATCGCCAAATACGCACCACAACGCCAGTTTGCGCTGCTGCCATTCGCTGGGGCGTCGTGAAGGTGGTAAACAAGCAGGGCGGAGGTGATGCGATGCCTCGTCTGTTGATGTGATGATTTATATTATATTGCGTCTCGCCCACCCGCTGCCAGGCTTAGCTGTGATGGTCGTCACAAGGGAGTTTTCCTTCTGAGGTGACGCGATGTGAACTGATTGATTGTTCAATGTCGCCTTTAGGTTCTCTTCAGATTCTATTCACTTTGGCTTGATAGGTAATACCTTTGTGTTGTCTGTGGTGTTCGTGGCCAGGTGCTAGAATGGCATCGCACGGGTGCGAATATTCCCCAAGACACGAAACCCGGTGTACTAAACTTACCTACAGCCAATACTGTACATACGCCTTGCTGGGCCTTAAGCAGGGAGGCATTTGCGCCATCAAACTCAACTCACATGATGTCCAAAAAAACAACATCCGCCTACAACGCCTCAAAGAAAGCAGAATCAACACTGCGAAGTCGGCGGTGTCTGTCTGCATCGGGCGTATCTGTCACGGCGCTGCTGCTCTGCAGTGTTGGATCCTTGGTTCCTACAGACGGAGTGCTTGTATGTGGCCACACGTGCCTCGTGCAAGCACTACAGGGGACCTTGCTCGCATCTACTCGTACCTACTGGATGGCTGATTGATATTATGAGGTACTTGTGATTTCAGCAAAAGATATGACAAGATGCCAGAATCATCCATGCTGGTCACCGCAGCACACTGAATGAGGGGGTCCTGCTGCAGGCAAGAAAAAAAAAACGACGCATCACCACTTGCAGCATCGCCATTTACCGCCCGTCCCTGCAGCTGTTTATTATTGTTGTTTGTTATGAAGTCCTCGACGTTATTCTACACGCAGACCTGCATGGGGGCCCTCCATGTAATATAATCTACCTATGTAAACACTGACCTGGTCAACAACATGACATGACGGGGGGCGTGTGTATCATCCTCATCTTTCTCCCGCAAAAACTACACATGACGCGCCCAGTGGCCTGTCAGTGCTCCTCGTCTCTATTGGAAAAAGACGAGCAGCGCACCAATGAGCGCCCGCGATCCCCATGTGGCCCTCCCTGGACCCCTGGACGCATCCCATCTTTTTGTTCCCCCCCGCGAGCTGCACGAGGGGCGCGTTTTTTTCGTGCCAGGCGTTGCGTTGCGTTCGCCGGACGCACCAGTTTCGCGTCAAGCGTTTTAATGTGTGCTCACTCGCTCGCTTCCACCTCTCCATCTGCCCACTTCCAACGCTGACGTATTATTCTTACTTGTCCGTCTAGTTGATGTTGGTTCGTGTCTTGGGCCCGCTGAGTCATCATGATGCTCTCGATGTTCGTCTGGTGAATTGTGACGAACAGGCTTGACAGGGCAGGGGTTGTGCTGAACACTTACATATATAGAGCTTTAGATGTCCTGAAGCAAGGGGCATGCTTTGACATCAGTATGGGGATCAGATCTCGTCTGGTCAAGGACAAAACGCCCAACTGCTCAATCAACATGACGTAGTAGTATGCTTGTTCAAGGGGGCTATATAGCCTGTAACATCCAAAGTTCAGAGACTTGGCTAGACCCTTCACCACGATGCTCCAGCAAGTTGTTGTTCATCTTGAACCTTCTTCCGGCATATCATCTTCGAATCTCCTTAGCCTCACTATTACTTGGTTGCCTCACTATTACTTGGTTGCCTCACTATGACTTGGTTGCCTCACTATTACTTGGTTGCCTCACTATTACTTGGTTGCCTCACTATTACTTGGTTGCCTCACTATTACTTGGTTGGTACAACAAAGAGCCAGCCATACATGGCCATACAACACTCCACCGTTGATTCTTGAATTAATCGATAAGGGTTTCTATTTGGAAAAGGGTCATGATCCATGTCCTATTCATGGTTTCTATCTATCAAACAAGCTGCGAGAATTAACAAGAGGAAAAAAAGGTGCTGTTCGCTTCAATGTTATCAGTGCAGCCGCCGCCATCATCTGTATCCTATGCCTCTCCCCTCGTTATATCCATGGGTATGGTAATATTTACGCCTGGGGCTCTGCTTGGGCAAGCAGTCGCTCCCTCCAGCCGTTGCAGACATCCTCAAAGCCGCCAATGACTTCTCCGCATACACTTGCGCACTCCCTCTTCTCCAGCCGCTCGCCCCAGTTTCCCCTCGTCAGCCACTCCTCGCCCTGCTCCCTCAGCTCATCCTCCTTTCTGATTTCGGCCACGAGCTCCTTGGCGCTCTTCAGTCTCCGGCTGGCGGCGGCGGTTGTCTGCCGAGACATGTGCAGCGTGTCGGAAAGATAACTCAGCGACTGTATCAGTTCTGATGTGATGGAGTGCAGCGCCGTCAGCGAGTTAAAGGCCGACGTCGATGGCCGCGGCATGTCGTCTGTCAGGGATACGAGCAGCGGCATAAGGGTATCGATCGTTTCGGCGTCCGGGGCGGGTGCAAGCGGAGAAAGCAAGGGAAAGGTGAGGCTGTGAAGCTGGCGGGTTTGGTGCGCAAGATGCGTTGTCAGTGCCGAGTGTGCTGTTATAAGCCTAGAGAGAGAAAAAACGTCAGAATTAGCACCACGAGCCTCCTCCCACAACAACGTCGCCAACGCCCAGACTCACCTCGAAGCGCTGCCCTCGACGCTAGATTGCGACCCCAAGTCGCGAAGCTCCTGAATCACCCGCTTCAGCACATCGTCCGCTGTGCCTGCGTAGTTATCCGTCCCGCGGATTGTGAGGTTCTCGACAGCGTCAATCTTGGCCATGAGACTCGGAGGAATGCCGGCAATGTCGAGGTCTGAGTCTGAACCGTAGTCGCTGCCATCGTATAGACTGGACTTTCTCTGGTGACCCTGATGACCCTTTGGGCGCGGAGAGAGCAGGCCTGCGTCCCCCTCACTTCGTTTCGCATCGCCGTTTGCCGACGGGTTTTGTGCTGCGCCGTCGTTGTGTCCTGCCTGGTCTGCTGCTTTATCGTACTCCTGTCCCTCGGCGTCGTATTCAACCTCGTCCCCTGAGTCGGAAAACGCATCCGCCAGCTCATCAGCCAGGTTGCCCATTCCGTTGCCGGCCCCTGTTCCGGGACCGCCTAGCACCGCAAGATCGAGGACATCGTGCTGGTTCGGGCTGTGCTGAAACGACGGTATTGCATCTTGCGCAGAGGATCTCGAGAACCGCCGAATCGGAGGCGACCCGGCGAAGCTGTCGACTGCTGAAGAGTTGCGCGAGTGTCGTGGAGTTCGCGGCGACTCGGGCATTATGGTTGAGCGCAGGCTGGTGAGGAGGCCTCTTGGGAATATATATATCAGATGCGGGATCTTTCGGAGCCAGGGAGTTGGTATTTGTCGCCTATCCTGAGGCACGATATATCTTCAAGTTGTCAAATGATGGCCTCCAGTTCGGATACTGGCATCAAGCAGGGAAACTACTCGGAGCCGTTGAGATGCAGGACAAGGAAGCAGAGGAAAGGCGAAACCCCTGGTCAGGAACCAGAACCAAAGATACGGTAAGCCAGCTCCTATCGTGATAAGATTGACGGGGTGTCCAGATACTTGACGTTACAACAGTGGCAACTCGGAAAGCGTGAAAGCCTGGCAGCGGTGTAGCTGTCGGGAGGTACCCCATGGGTACTCTGAGGTTCGCATGCGCCTTGGCCTCGTTTTCTGCACACCTTTAAGCTGCTGTGGCGTTAATAGGAGGGGCTAGGTTAGGTAGGCAAAATGTGGTGCTACGTTTAACGCAGCAGTTGAGGGAACAACACAAGTTCAGATCGTGACATACAAATAACCATATAGAGCTTATTGACGACATTTGACTGTTAGGGGGGGGGGAAATAGTACATTTCTTTTTTATTTCTTATCTCGTCAGAGCATAGAGAGTTGCGACCTCTGGTGCCTCTTTGACCAGTGTAAGTGGGCTCACCACATTCTTCCCTCAGTCTACTGGGGCCGAGAGAAACTCAACACTCCAACAGCGGGCCACTTGCGGGAATCCTTCTCTACCCTCAATAACAGGCATTCATAGTCACATCACTTGAGAACGACTGCCAAAGCATTGGTCAGTCATAAGAGCTTGTTATTCTCATATTGTAGCCGGCCCTAAGAGCAAACGCTTTTGGCCCACGATGACCACCTTTCGGCGATTTCGGCCTGACGATGTCAACAAATTCTCAAAGTGCAACCTGGATCCCCTGACGGAGACATATGAGCTCAGCTTCTATCTCCAATACTATGCAAAATGGCCCTCACTGTTCCAAGTATGCGAGGATGCAGAGGGAAACATTGTCGGATACAGTTCGTCTCCCCCTTCTCCATGACAATCTGTGCCGCATTTGCTAATCAATGCATTTGTTCAAAAGTCATGGGCAAGGTTGAGTCATCGCCAGACGCCTACAAATACTCAGAGCACTACCTTCCTTGGCATGCCCACATCACAGCCCTAACGGTGGCACCGGAGGCGAGAAGGCAGGGCATTGGCAAGATCCTGGTTGAGCAGCTCGAAGCTGCGGCCGATGCCCACAACGCCTGGTTCATGGACTTGTTTGTCCGCAGCAGCAACTCAAAGGCCATAGCGTTCTACAAAGAGCTAGGCTACAGCGTCTTTCGAGTGGTCAAGGACTACTATGGAGAGCATGCCACCGACCCCGACAAGGACAGCGAGGATGCGTTTGACATGCGCAAGTCGATGAAGAGGGACGCAAAGCACGAGCACGTCAGAGACGATGGCGAGAAGCACGAGGTGCACCCAGAGGATGTCTGGTGATGTCCTTGAGGTTATGGAGGGTCTCGGCACGACATCAACGGAGCATGTGATTCTTGAGAGGTCCTTTGACCAGATGGGACATGTCCTTTGTTGCAAGAGGGGGATTTCTCCTGTTGTACTGTTTGTTTGTCCTTCTGTGAGAGGAGCTGCTGCCTCAGCTGGTGACCTGACATACGGACGCTGCAACACACAATGAGATTTTGAAAGCAATCATCATATAATTGGTAGAAAGCAATAGAGAGACGGGCGACGGCATTGATGATACAGGTACGAAGAGATATACCTATACGAGCAGGTGTCATATTCGGGGAGGTATAGGTTAGCTTGGTTAGGAACTTACCTGGTATGCTATGAACTACCCCAGCACCGCCTCAGTACCTGATCAGCTACAAGATCTGTCCTTTCTATAGATACCTAGGTAGTTCATACATACAGATAGGTAGGTGCCAGATAATTGTGAGATTTGGAGACTTAGCATGTCAGCAATTTCTCATTGGTGAGCTCCTCACGTAGGCATCATCTTATTCGAACAATGGCATGCAGGTGAAACATGGCCTTTGTTCAGCTTACCAAAGCTGAGGAGGACCCTTTGTCAGGCCAGGTCAGGTACTCCAACACAGCAAAGTCGCCACCCGGTTGGCCCATGCTTGGCCGTGCCTCGCACCTTAGCCTTGCACAGCTGACACTGGCTTGACGGGCTTCCCTTGCTGCGAGCTTCTTTTCGTTCAGCCAGCTCAACCCTTCACTTGCACCAAACGAACCACCGGATCTGAGGTTTCCTGTCCATCCTGCCATTGACCGACGACGAGCCTCGCTGGTGTTGTTCTGGCCTCGTTTGTGCTCGCCTCGCCCTCCAACCAACTCGCCTAATCATCGGCTCTCTCTTGTCACAGTACATCTTTTCGTGTGCCACCAGGTTTTTTTTTCCCGACCAAGCAACCTCTCCCTTCGACTGCTGTCAAGTGGGAAGTCAACCGTTCAATCCATCACCCATTCCCCAGGTCTTCGCCCACTACTCACGCCCGTCCATCTCGAACCACCTGGCAAGCATGGCGACCACTGCAATGGATTACGAAGCCGCTAATGGCGACCGCTACGAAGGTACGTCTGCTCAGCTGCGAGGGCGATGACGATGGCCGACTCTGCTCTTTTCTCGACGCGTTTGTGCCGCGTGCATTTGATGAATTGGACCGTCGCTGACACCATGGCATTTTCGCTAGACGAGGCTCCTCGTTACGAGCGTGATAACCGAAGCGCCTCGCCTCGACCTGCGCGCGACGACGCTGGAAGCCGTCGCCGATCCATGTCTCCCTCTGGCCTTGTCGATTCGTAAGCCTTGACCTACCTATGTTTCTGCCCTGCCCTGTCTCGTTGTCGCACTGTTAACCTGGTTCTGCAGCAACATCAAGGACGCTCCTCCCAAGGACGACGACGATGGTGCCATCAACCCCGGCTCCAATCTTTTCGTCACCGGAATCCACCCTCGCCTGTCCGAGGCTGAGGTCTCCAAGATGTTTGAAAAGTATGGCGAGGTCGAGAAGTGCCAGATCATGCGCGACCCTCACACCAAAGAGTCCCGTGGATTTGGGTTCGTCAAGATGGTCACTTCTGAGCAGGCCGAAGCCGCCAAGGAGGGTCTCCAGGGCGAGGTGATTGAAGGCCGCACCATGAGCATTGAGAAGGCCCGTCGTGCCCGCCCTCGTACTCCCACACCGGGCAAGTACTTTGGCCCTCCCAAGCGAGGTATGTTGAGACCTTCCCTTCTTCCCACTCGCTGTTCCCATGCTGATGAGACTCCAATGATAGACCCTCGTTCTCGCTTTGATGACCGCCGCCGTGGCGGCTACGGAGGTGGTGGCTATTCTCGTGATGACTACTACCGATACCGCGGCAACGAGCGAGGCTATGACCGCAACTATGAGAGAGGATACGACCGGCGATATGAGGAGCGTGGTAGTGGCGGTGGCGGCGGTGGCAGTGGTAGCGGCAGCGGCAGCGGCTACGACCGCAACTACCGAGACGATCGACGATACGACGACCGTGGCTACGCGGGAAGAGACTCTGATCGCAGCTACGACCGCGGCTATGAGCGTCGCGACCGCGACGACAACTACGGCCGCGACCGCTACAACAACTCGCGCGATGACCGGGGCGACCGTTACGGCGCTCGTGGCGGCAACAGCAGCGGCGGCTACGACCGTGACCGATACGAGCGTACCGGTGACCGGGACGGCGGCCGATCTCGAGAGCCCGCCGCCAGCGGTGGCCCAGCATACGGCGAGCCTGCCTCGCGACCCGAGGCACGCGAGTCCTATGGAGGTTCGATTTGACGATGAACGCAATCCGTGGGCATGGGCGCTAACTGTACCAGGTCCTGAGTCGGCTATGCACTGATGACGCCGTCGTTTCTCGACTGCCCTGTTACCGATCCCTGACGAATAAGACGCCCTTGTCATTAATGGACTGCCTGTTGCTGCTTATTTCTCCTTTCTTGACGTTTTCTTTTTCCTAGTTGTTCTTGTTTTATTTGTCGTGTCCGCAGTTTGTCAATCGACCTCCATTGGACGGCTGCGGACTCTTCGTCAGGATCTGCTCGATTAGGAGTCTCGTGCGATATGCGACAGCAAAGGGAAGGGGAAACAAAATTCGGGTTCTCGGCCGTCGCCGCTGATATTACTTTTTTCTTGCTGGTCGGTCTTGCGGCTACGGATTTGCGCATGGGCCGTTTATGGGCAGCTTCCGGATCTTGCAGAATCAATCACTTTCGTCACGTTTGCGCCAAACCCCTTTGATACCGTTTAACAACCTTTCTCAACAGCTCGCCAGAATGTCAACTTCAGGAGCCTTGCAATATCTATTCCCAGACGAAGTGAACCTCGTGGATCGCTGCAGCCGGTCGTGCAAATGTCGCTAGGTTTTTTGAATTCCAGCTTTAAAAAACCGGACATTTGCGTTGGCCGGCGACGGACAATCTCTGGATTCACCTCAGCCTACCAGCCGATGATGAAGACAACAACACCATGAGACTGCTAACTTACCAGCCGATTAAACCAGTAGCCAACGTAGAAAAGGTCATCACCCTACGCCAGAGCCAGCACAGCCGCCGTAATGCCTCCCGCCACACACAAAATGCAGCTACCTATCCAACTACCAACTGAAACAAACTCGGTGCACGCAGCTTCTTGATCAGATTCCGGGGCCCTTTCTGCCGGCGGACTTGAGCCTTGGCAGGATACTTCTCTCAATCAAATAATTGATTCAGCATGCTTCGCCCTCTTTTGCCCCGGACGACTACATTGGGAGAAGCCTCTCGATGACCTGACGATAGCTTGACCACGGTATTTCCATCGTCACATGTTGTCATATCATTCTTTTCTACAAGGTTGACATGCTTACCAGGGATAGGTTTTCGTTCTTGTTCGAAACATGCGCCTCCTGAAAAGCTCGGCCAGTATCTTTGCAATTTGGGTCGCGTGTAAAGCATAAGACGACCTTACTTGAGCCCACGGAACCAACAGCTCGGCTTGCTACGACAAGGGGCTTTATCAAGTTTCTAGACTTGACGGGCTGAAACACCTTGGATCTGAACATATCTCTGCTTACTGATATCGCGTAGCATTGCATCCGGAGGAGTACTAACTGTTGAGTAAAGACGCAAGCCTTAAGTCGATATGCTGTACATCAAAGTACGGATACCTGGGCGTCCAATGCTGAACTGCTGACAAGGAAAAAGCCCTCTGATATCCACCTGCCCTCTTGTTTCTGATCTGTACCTAATAGTAAATAAGCCAACCCCATCCATTCACTCTTCTCCAGTAAAGCTAGGTATCTAGCTGTAAAATTTGTCGTATATTAATTTTATTAAGTCATCACAAATAATCAGGTCTCGGTTGCTTCTCGATTGACGTTGGCCCCAATCAACCAACCAACCCCTGAAACAAGGGTCCCCGTGGCAGCCTCTCTGAGCTGATCCCTCTTGCGTAACCGCTGTGGCGCCTGCTCGCCCGCGGTACTACTGGTCGCGGACGACGCCAATGATGCCGCGCCGGCGAGCGACGATGATAGACTGGATAGCTTCGTGAAGTTGCGCGATGCCACGCTGGCGGTCGCCCGCGATAGGTCAAACAGCGACATGGGTGCCTCCTCGGCCTGTTTCGACGCGGCGGTGGCCGTCATGTTCCTCGACGATTGCAGGCCGGGTGGCGGCGTGGCCTCGAAAGCTCCAGGGACTTCGCCGGCTGCGGCCCACGAGGCTTCCGCGGCGGCCTCCTCGGCGATGGCGGAGTCCAGCTGCTCCTCGCAGCGGCGGAACGTCTTGAGGATCTCGAGCAGCTGGGACGTGGGTGCGACGCGCAGCGCAGTGGCCAGACACTCGATGCGCTGCTCTAGGTGGCGGATCTCGGGGTTGCCGCTCGCGATGCCCAGGTGCGTTGGCAGCAGGGTCCGGCCGGTGCGGACGTACTGCCCTGCTTTGAGGGCGGCCTTCCAGGACCACTCGTCTGGTTCCTGGCCTGCTCCTGCTCCTCCTCCTCCTCCCGAGGCGGGCGTCTCCAGTCGACTAACCACGTAAGAGTACGCCGTCTCGAAATCGTCTTCCCTCAGCGCAGCTTCTATGCACAGCGCGATGATGAGCTTCTCCGCCCGGACGAGCTCTTTGCTGTTGTCCTCTGCCGGGGAGTCGAAGTTGACAGAGCGGGCTTGTTGGGTGATTCCCGCGCGGACCATGTTGGCTGCCATTTCCAGGAACTCGGGGAGGCGGGTGTATGCTTTTGGATTCTGCTCCAGAACTTTTTCGATGATGGATATGGGGTCGGAGTGCACTCGAAGGACGACGGGCTTGAACGGCTCGCCTTGCTTGAGCGTGAGTCGGTATTCGCTCAGGGCATGTGTGCATCGCAACAGGGCCTCCACTCGTTTGGTGGCTGGATGCGTCTTGTTTAATGTTTTTGGGAACGAATGAATACTGAAGTAAGAGAATGTCAGTTGACGTCTTCTTGAGAGCGTTTGAGTGCGTGAAGCCGTAAGTCTTACATCTCATCACACTTCTTCAACCCGCCTCTCGACCGGTTAGGATTGGAAGCGTTGTCGAAAGCGCGCAAGGCCGCCTGATAGACCGTGTCCTGTATGACTTCAGCAGCAAGTGGCTGCTCTGGACTGTCCTCGTAGATGCTCTTAGCAAGACTATACCCTATAAGCAAGTCAGAATAGTAGGCCTTGATAGGGACGGGCTGGATTCTTCCTACGTGAACTGGAGAGGAGAGCTTTCAGAATCTCCGTTTCGACGAACTCTTTGGGCACAGCTCCGAGCATGCCTCTTGTTTCGGGATCGGTAGACTGATGCCCATCGACGCCCCAAGTGTTAAGCCATAGCAGCTTGTCCCTTACTTGTGACCAGTATCTGTCCTCGTCCCCGTGTACCTGAGCGGAGGCGCTTCGAATAAGTTTGGTAATCTCTCCCTTCTGCTCCCGTTGATCTTGGATGAAAGTGAGATCGCCGGCTTTTCTAATACAGCAAGGTACACCCAGGCTGGTACAGATGGCGGCGCTTAGTATAAGTGCTGTCAGTAACGCCATTGCACCCTCTGTAGGGGATGTCAATGGATTTTGTGCCGAAAGCAGATCGTTTCTCATGTAAGTTGCAGTCTTCATGCCAATATGCGAGGGCAAATCAGAATCGGACAAGCTGGGCAATCGAGAGAGCGCCATCTCCATTGTGGGAGGAATGTCACTGTAGCCAAGCATCGTCCGTATCTTGTATACCATCTGATAGGTGCCAGAAAGCGCTTCCGTTGTTGTTTCAGGAATCAGATACGCAGACGCCAGTATCGCTCGCGCGTAGCTCTGTAACAGATATTCGTGCTGAGCTTTGGTGAATCCCAGGTCGCCCACCTCCCCCAGATCTATGTCGCTGGGTCCTCCCCATTGGTCTGCTACAGCAACGGCAACCGTCCAAGACGTTGCTGCTTGGTTAACGAGCCATTCGAGAAACTGTTTCCAGCCGGCGGATATATGGGACGATTCCACGTCGTGGGCAGCACTTTGACTGTCGCCAGCAGGCGTCGATGCCCGTCGACTTCTTCCATAGAGCCACGGCCCGACCATTCCTCTGATATCACGACCGATGAAGCCTTTGTCCTCCTCACGAGTTCCCGTCCGGGACAGCAGATATAGCACGGCGGCTGAGTCCGAGAGCTTCTGAAATTCGAGGAGAGAGTATGCCGGATTCTCGTCGGCGTAGTACTCCACGTTTCTCCTTACGTATGGGACCACGGTAGACGTAGCCCACAGGCGAAGTGCCGGCGATTGTGACAGAAATGGAGCTATGAGACTCGGTACTTGTGATAGGAGACCAGCTTCACTATCCATCTTATAAGACCTCAGAACCAGAAAGCTGCTGATTGGGTCGTCATGAAAGTCGCTTGGCACCTCTGCCGACACAAGCCGCTGTAGACGCAATTTCCTTGCCTGCTTGGCGGCTTCATCTTCAGACAAGTCCTCAGCAGGAGTTGTGTCCAGTTCGCCCTCGGCATACCCTTCCAGCTTATCCCTGGCCAGTGCGAGTAAGAAGCCAGCATAGGTCGAAGGATTCACAGTTTCCGGCAGATAAGTAAGCAGAATCCTCAGCAGAAGCTCCTTGTGCAGCACTTTGGCCCGCCGACTAGCCAGACGGGCCAGGCTCTCGATATCGCCGTGCGTCGCATAGTGAGCGGCGAGCAGTAACACCTTTCCGGATGAAAGCAGGGAGCTCATATTGGGGCTGATTTGCCACAGACGAGGCTGCGGACCGTCCAGGCCGTGAGGGCCGGTATGATGGGGGTGAAGATGCCTCCTGACAAGCGAATCTGGCTGCTTCTCAATGACGAAAATAGCTGTGATGTAAACTTGGAACTGGCGACGACTGCGAGCATTGTTGATGCTGTCATCAGGAAGATTATTGAATTAGCGGGACTTGGCCGTCCCGATTCGCCAATGGGGGGCATTCCAGCTGAATAACGGGGCCGAAGCGCTAACGGGGCAAGGCCATCTATCCAGCGGTACTCATAGCGCCATACCTCTTCACTGCGGTAGCCGGGTACTGCTGTTAGCGTTCCTTTTGAGCAGTAATCTCTATCCCGATGTACCGATCCTGACGAGCATCATTGGCTGCAGCAAACGGCGAACCCAAGGCGTCGCAACATTCAACGACTCGGCACATCATGGCTTCAGGATATGGCATGCATGGCGGTATGTGCCCTGATGCAGCGGGCATCTGCTGAGGCATCTTGACTGACTCTGCGTTTCCAGGCGTCGGCCGTTGCTTTCCTTTCTGGCAGGAGGTCATGGCCTGCTATGTTGTCAACACCTCGGCCTCCGACGACTCGGGCAAGAAGAAGTGCTCGCCCGTACTAGAAGACTACTACGAGTGCCTGCATCACAAGAAGGAGGTCCGTTTCGGCTTGGGAGAGCAAGACGTGTGCTAGGCAGAAGGGGGGGTTCACGGTGCTAACGAACTGGATATAGCATGCGAGAGCGCTGGCGTTGCAGGCTGCGTACGCCCGATCTCAATCAGCGACGGCTCGAGACGATGCGCCGAGCGCGAGCCAGATCCGGAACCTGGGGCTCTTGGGGAAGACGGAGGACACGAAAGCGGTGCTTGGGCAGGGGAATTGAGGAGATGAACACGGCGCGGGCTTCGATCTTTTCGGCGTGAACTACAACCTGGACCCCTTGGCGCGCATAGATAGCGCAGCAAGATTCAATATAGGAGAATCAAGCGGATTTGGAGTATGTGCCTCGGGTTCGTTTCCCCCGATGGCTGTGCATTGGCAACGATACTTGTGCTGTGAGGCTGGATGGCTGTTGGGCCTTGGCGCTGGTAGTGTGTGTTTGCTTCGGGTTGTGGCTGAAAGACGGGTTTTACAGCCTTTGCGAAGATCTGTAGTGTTCGAACACAACCCTGCTTTGGAGCAGGGCTGCGAGATGCAGCTCCATGGCCCTGTTTCGCGGCTCTGTCGCTGAGGAGCCCCCAGCTTGACTCATCAAGCAATGTGCGCATACTAACTCGTACCCTCACCTTATTGCAAGACTCTAACAGGATATCCAAGTGTTATTACTCAGATTATGACGAGCTCACTGCAAGGTGAACAGTAGTTCAAGTCTGCCGGCTGCCAGCACTCTACACAGTGAGCGAGTGATGACTGCTGGCTGCAGTCCATTCACTGACTGGCCAGCTGCATGGTCCACGTTTTTGCCCTGCTTCCCCTGAGAGGTTCGATACGTGGTGCCTGCAGACTGTCTTCATCTCATTTCAGCGTTCCCTTTGGAGATCTGGCAGCTGTCGTTTCCATTTCCCTGCCACTTTGCCAATTCCTTCAGACTCACGCTGGCATATCATTCGTCTTCCCTCCGCAAAGATGCCCTGCTTACGAGGAATCGAACTGTCCCTCGTCGTTCAGCCAGACTCGGTGCAGCTCCTCGAGTTCCCACACCCTGATGCTTCTTCAGTCCGCATTGCGTCTGTTGGCGATGCCGTTTCCACCATCCAGGACCTTGACGCTGTCTCTCCTGGCTCAGACTCGCCTCGGATCCTAAAGACAGCCCCCAGGGCTTCCGTCTATGTCCCCTCCACGCCGGGGTCGCAGTTCATGGTGCAATACTCGGTCCATCGCCATCCGGAACCGGCATATTACCTCTACTTCAAGCTGTTCATCAATGGGCGCAGCATCACCAGTTGCGGAATCAAGCCTGGAGCGGAAGCAGGCATCATCTCGCGAGCCCTGTTCGAGCCGAGCGACAGATGGCATCTGCAGCAGAATGGAGTGCTGCTGAAGAGGAGCGGGATCGAGTCGAGGTCTTTCTGCTTCGCCCCTGGGCCTGATGCGGTTGCCGCGGCCGATGACGGGGGCCTCATTGAGATTCAAGTCTTTCGAGCAAAGAGCCGGAGGAGGAGCACGCCTCAGCTGGCGCCATATCGAGATCAAGAGCAATATGGCATAATGTAGGTTTCAATTCCAACACTGGCAATCAGGAGAGAGTTGGTTCTAGGAGAGTGCTGTGCTGCGTGTGAAGCCCCAAGCTGATGAGCGTGGCTCAGATCGCCTTCAACAGGACTCCTTGAGCACCCGGAAGACGCCATCTACTACGAATGGAATCTACAAGACGCAGTAGACACACCATACGCGACGTTTTGCTTCCACTATCGTGCATGGTCCTATCTGTGGGATCTGAATCTCGTCGTGGATGACGGCAACGCTCTGCTACATGATGACAGACTGTACGAGAAATTGGGGGCAGAGCGATCTCAAGCGGATGCCCATGAAGTTCCGAGAGAAGAGCTGAGGACAGAATTAGCTGATATGGATTTGGTGCGAGTCACTCTACATGATGATACTCGAATCACTGCGTCGCGTCTCGATGGCGATTCCCGTCGTCTCACTAGTCTTGCTGAAGTGAACGACGAGCCACATCTCATGACAGATAGAAACGACAACCAGCGTCGCCGCCACAGGAGATCCTCATCTTCTTCAACAACAAGACCAAAAAGGAGGACGTCTTCACACGCACATGTCCAAACGGCGAGGATGATGATGCTCCCGCCGGTCATGGAAGAAGACGTCTTCACAGACTCTCACGAGTCACCAGAGCGCGGAACCATGTCCGCGTCTACGAAGCGCTTCTATGCCCACCAGCACTTTTACTCGGGCTTCCGACGACCTTTGCCCACGGTGAATGAGGTGCCGCGACTAGAGTGACAACAAGGGTGACGGAGAAAAGGAGTGTGAGAGGGATTGTATGCTTGCAGTATGGCGCTCAGGGGTTTTTATTTCATTTGATGGCGATTTGATGCTGCCATAGGGCCGAGGAGTCTAGTCAATGTAGAGTATTGTATGTCCAAGTCGAGAGTGCATGCTCTAGCGGAGAACGACGCTCACTTGTGAGATTACTCCCGACTCTTGTTATCGAGGCTTCTCTTCCTCAAAGCCAACACTCAAGATGCTACATAGATAGATAGATAGATAGATACATACATACATACATACATATGAATCAACCATGAATCTACTCCTCAAAGTCGTCCGGGGCTGTTTACGGATTGCCAGTTTCACTTGCTCCCACCGCTGTCACGACGCCTTTCCCCTGTATTCACTCCTCCAGCTGCCGGCCAGCTGCCACAACTCACCGCTCGGCTCCAGAAACAACATTCTTCCATCATAAGCTGTGCCTTTCCAACAGCTCTCCCTCCATCTTCCATCACTCGTCAGTCTCTCACAAGCTTCTCCCAATTTCAACTCCCCAACTGCACATATTCAACTTGACTCCAACGAAACAAACCACGCTCCATCACTCAACACCAAAGAAGTGTCATCATCACAAAAACACACACATGACACCTGCAATCATCTAGTCAGCCCAGCCATGGGAGACTCAAGCTGGATGCGTCTCCTCCCCGGCCAACGCTGCCGCACCCCCCTATCCTCCCACCCATCTCCCCACGACCATCATCATCACCATCATCCTCATCAGCAGCCTCCCCCAGCAAGCGAAGACACCCCCGAATCCAGCAGCCCTCACCATCTACGCATCTCCCCACGGCCCCTGGCAGGCTTCTACCACTCCGCCTCGGACCCGGCAAACGACATCCTCGTCCGAGAAGCAGACCGCCTCCAGAACACGCCGTCCGTCGACGAAATGGCCGACATCCTCCGCACCACCATCATGGTCGCGCCCACGCCGCCGACGCTCGGCCCGCAGTACACCTCGCACGTCCTGCACCTCATCGAGGGCTACGGCAAGCTCCGCACGCAGCTGGCCGGCAAGCAGCGCGACGTCGCCCGGCTCGAGGCCGCGCGGGAGGAGGACAAGGAGCGCAGCAAGGCGCAGGTCGCCGAGTGGACGGCGCAGGAGGCGCGGTATCGCGCGGAAATTAAGCGCCTAGAGCTCATCATCCAGAAGGTCTCCGGACGGGGCGTCGAGGCCGTTGCGCTGGCGAGGTCGGGGAGTCTCATCCGGAAAGGGGCGGCGGCGGCAGCGGAAAGGGGCCACTTGGTGGTGGACGAGAATGAGTTTGAGCATGACGAGCTTGCGCTTGCTTCCCCTTGCCTGCAGGCCGAGGATGGCCAGGGTAGACGAACGTGTAAGTCGTGCTCCGGGTCTTCGTCTGCCCGCGAATTGCCCTTCTTTTGTCCGTTGATCAGTTTGACTAACCAGTGACTCCATTTTTTGTACAGCCTCCTTCTGCGACATTCTCGACACAACAGCCCGCCTGACCACAACCCGCCAGCTCTGGCGCCATCGCTCCGAAAACAACCTCCTCGATCCCTCCACCTCATCATCCTCCCGCAAAGGCCTGTCCCCGAACCGTCGACGAGGCCCAGTCCTGATTCATTTAGCATCCCCTCAAAGGCCCACGGACCTGGAGCCGGACCAGGACGGCGGCTCGGCCGAGGAGAAGCTCTGGACGGAAGATTGATGTGGATTGGTGTTGAGGAGGGTCCATTTCGCCTGAGACCTTACTGGCTTGTTGGGAGAGTAGAGATGAGGGAGGAGGGGGGTTTCAGTAGGAGAGAGCATTCAGTTAGTTGTTCGAGGGGCTTCGTATCATATGCTCGTACCTCGTCTTTCACCCCGGCTGACATGGTATCCTGCTGGTCAAGAGCATCCATCCCCACCTTTACTACTGCCATAGGGGAATGAACAGTCTCCGGGCCGTCCAGAGACAGGGTTTCAAAGAGAAAAGAAAGCCGAAAAGTGAATTAAATGGTATAAAGCCGTCCGTCCGTGGCACCCACTAGCCAGCTAGATGGATACTTACAAAATAAAACCCCATTGGCATTCGGAGGGTACTTGCGTTCCTCCTGAGATGCAACGCCCAATATCCATGCAAAAGGCCCGGAACCCAAACCACTGGGATGGCCGTGATATCCCATCCATTACCACAACAAAAGTGCGCCATCTAGATTTTGCAACCAAGTTCACAGATATATGTCACCGCCCTTGCCCGCAACCCACCGTCGCCATGCCTCCTCGTAAGCCCTTTCCAAATCGTTTACCCACCGCCGTGTATTGAAGAGTCCGCACTCCCATCTGCTATCCCAAAGCAGTTTCCGTAGCTCTGCCAGACGCCCCTTGCCCCGGCCGTATCCCTCATCCGTCATCACGTAAGTGAGTCCCCCGGCTAGTTCTGCGGCTTGATCCTCGTATTCCGTCTCGCCATCTGCAATCAGTTCCAGTGCTGCCTGTTGACCCTCTGCCGACTTGGGTAGCGCGCCTCGTAGGATGGATGCCGCCATCCGGGAGCACATCTTGTACGAATACCGAGGCAAGGTGAGGAGAGGAGTGCTTGACCACAGGACATCGGCGGCAGTGGTGTGCGCGTTGCATTCCGCAGTATCGAGGAACAGGTCGCATACTCTAGCCCTGTTGATGTGCTGGTTCTTTGGCGCAACGTCAGTAAAGACGAGCCGACTGGCCACCTCCGCCCCGGCCCAGGCTTCGGCCGTTTGTCGCAGATTGGTCTCTCCCAGTTCAGGGAACCGTAGAAGCCAGAGTATGGCCTTGGGAGTTCTGGCCAGGATCCGTAGCCAAGATCGGAATGTAGTTGGATCGATCTATCCTCACGTTAGCTGGTGGAAACGACACTGCAAGCTGACCCAAATAGTAGGGTACTTCTTTGCGAGCTTCACTTGCCTTGTAGAGTTGATTAAAGTTGGCCAAAATTATGACATCGTCTGCAATCGTCGGAAACAATTCCTTGCGCATCTTCCAGCGACGTCTCTCTTCATCCTCCCACGTCATGTCGCGTTCATTAGCATCGCACGACTGCGCGTGATCACAGCAGAAGAACGTGTCTCGGCAGAATATGATGTTTTCCGAGTACATCCACTGGCGCTCATCCCCCTCGGTCATGTCTTGAAACACGTCTTCAATGGTGGTGTTGTTCCTCCAGGGGCGCAAAGTGCTCGGCGGGACGGCCGTTGTGTCGGCGAGGAGGTAGTCGCACCACTCCGCACCAAGCGTCCCGGCGAACCCCATAAAGGACATCTGGATGGGGGCTGGGCGAGCAGCGAATATTTCGTTGCGAGCACCTCTAGTGTAGCCATTGAGATTAACCAGTATGTGAATCTCGTCGCGGACGATCTGTTCAATTAGCTTCTCTGCCGGCCAGGAACTGACATCACGGAACACGGGCGCCTCTCTTTCGATCTGTTGCCGATGTATGGACTTGTCACTGGGAGTGGTGGCATAGCAAAAGGCCCGGGCACGTTGAGGATTGTGGAACCCAAACACCGACTGCATCCTGTGATGGTGCCGAAGTATGTTAGCATACTGTGTTTCACGAGCTAAGGCGTCACATGCAGGAGGGATGCTTCTTACAGGTGAGCTAGCGGGTGGTTGTTGAAGTCTGACGACACGTATCCTATGTTCAAATAGGGGTTTGGCGGAGGTGGTGGCGGATACACCGTGGGCGGCAGCCAAGGGGCCCGAAGCGTCGAGCACGATATCCGCATTGCATTGCGCTGGGAGATGGACCGTATGTCCTTGGCGGATAGCGGGTACGTGAACGTGTGAAAGGGGAGCACAGTTGGCGCAGATGGTATGGTGAGAGAAGAGGGCAGCTGAGGCCGAAAATACTGCGAGGATGCTGCCTCCCTTTGGACGACATGCCGGTCATGGTACCATTTCCACAGGATGACTCTTGTCGCCCGTTCCACGAGGCGAACCAAGCGGGAGCCTTCCCACGATTCATGAGCCCAGGCACGGATGGCGTTTTCCAAGTCAAACTTGGGGTTGTAGCAGAATTCCTGGAGTTGTTCCACCAGCCCGTGGATGGTCGGCTGTTGCAGTATGCCGCGGCCCCATTGCGATGCGTCGTCCAGCTGCTGACTTATGATGCCAATCACTCGCTGGGTGAGGCCGCTGCCATGCATGGCCGTCCGCACGTCGACCAGAGTACCCTCATCGTCAACGTGCCATCGGTCATATTTGCCCGATTCCAGCAGCGCTCCACCTCTGCCACGCCAATCGCATACGGAGTTGAGGGCCGTCAAGAGCCCGCAGACGGCTTCGGCGAAATCGGGGTTCGAGTCCACCGCTCGCCTGTAATAGGCAATGGCATCCTTGATGCGACCCTTGTCTTTGACTGCATTGGCTAGGTTGGTCAGAGCAATATCAAACGTCCTGTCGCATGACACCGCTCGCTCGTACATCTGTATCGCGAGGTCCAGCTGGCCAACGTCCTTGAGAAGGCTGCCGAGATTGGTGTGCAGGTGAACATGTCTCGGATCGAGACGAAGTCCGTAGTTGTAGTAGGCCAAGGCGAGAGCAAGGCCGCTGCCAGGTACGACGCCGGGGAGACTGGGCCGAGGAGGGACCGTTCCTGGTGTCATGACATTGCTTGGTGCCGTCTGCTGCACGCCCGCAAGGAGGATGCCGATATTGTTTGCTGTAGAGGGGCTCTCTTGGAGAGAAAGCGAGAGATAATACAACGCCAGGATGTCGCCAATACCTGTGGGCTGCCTCAGCAGACTGGGCACAGTGCTCCCGCCAGACATTGCGTCCTGGAAGATCTTGGCTAGGGAGAGCAGAGCGTTGCTCGTCGTTTGCACGGCAACCCGCCTTGCGGCGCCTTCGGGAACGAATGCTAGCCCGGGCAGTTCGCTGCCTCCGCCGTCAGCAGCAAATACAAGATGGGCAGTTTGGCGAGCCTTCTCAGGGGGTAGCAAGAGCGGCCGCCGAGAAACCGGTCTACGGTCATGGCCAGTCGAGTGTGACCCTGCCGGCGCGAGGACACCATGGATCCGGTTAACCAAGTCTTGGACGCTTCGTATGCGCTCCCCAACACTTATCAGCACAGCTTCTTCGAACGCCTCCGAGGCCCTCTCGATATCCTTCAAGCCATAAAGTATTGTGCCTTTGGCGTGAACCAGTGCCAGAATCCGGCCGTTCTCACTGTTGGGGAGCGCATATCCGCTGGACCCGAAATCAGGGCGTCTGGAGCTGTGGCTACTCGTCGTGGAGGCGGTCTCGTAATGATAGCTAAAGAGCGCCGCAAGTTTTGATGGCTGTTGGCTGGGAGGACAGTCATCGCTTGAGGCAGGGTAGCTCGTCCGGTTTGGGTTTCCCCTATTCAAACTCAACGCTTGTTGCACGAAGCAAATGATGTCGATCGCCTCCCGGCTCCGTTTCTTGTACAGCAGCCCGACGAGCTGTTCCGTGGCCTCTAGATGGTCGGGGCGCAGCTTGATGGCTCTCAGCCAATGCTGCTCAGCTTCCTCCTGGCGGTTCAGGCAATAGAGCGTAGCGGCTAAATTCGTGATGGCCTCGACATGGCTATAATCTGAGTCAGATAAAGAAAACCACTTGATAGTTCATCTGGAACAGGTCAAACCTTGAATCTAGAGTAAGAACTCTGGAGAACCATTCCACGGCGTCCTCGAACCGCGAGAGGCCATATAAAAGACACCCACCCAGTAAGATGCCGTCAATCCACTTCCAGTTACTCCGCTCACATAAATTCTTCAACATGTCAAACGAGCTTTTTGCGTTCAGAATTGGCAACGCTTTCGTCATGGCAACCGGACCAACTGCGCCAAATGACGACGATGGGGTGTAGACGTTGGACGAAGTACGAAAATGTGTTGCCGAGGTACGACGCCGATGAGCTTCCACATGGACATCTTGTCCGATCGATGGCCCTGTGTTGTTGCTCAGAGTATCCTCAATATTCGATGTCAACGCCCCCGGATGGCTGGTTGGCATGATGGCCGATGGCGTAGGCCGCTCAAGGCGATGGTTCAAACCTCGAAAGGTACCAAAATGCTCTTTTCTAGACTTTGGGGGCCTTGGAAATACCAGAACTTTGAACCTCGAGCTGGAATTGCCGCCATTGCTCATCTGATCAAGCCTCCTGGCCGTTTGCAGGTAGGCCAGCAGTTCAACGTAGTGTTCCTGGGCCTTTGAGTAGACCTTTTCCGTAAAACTCGCTTGGACAGCGTATTGCTCGCCGGCGGGAACATCCTCCACAAGTGAGCTCTGGCCCAGATAGCCCCCCTGCACCAAGGGTTGTGGGGGAAATGAAGTTACTTCGAGGCCGGCCTTGATATCCGGAACGGGTCTATAGGGGAGTTGGACATCTGAAGTATGGTGTGGGAAGCTACCGGGAAGCAGCATAGACCTCGGTTCAGGGTATTGGGACTGATCGAAGTAGCCGAGATTCTGCTGCGAGGCGCCCAGCTGCCAGCCAAATTGATTGAATGTCGAGGCATCAGGCGCGGAGGCCGGGGGCGGACAAAAGGCTCGCACGTTGTACTCTGCCGCCCTCATAAGCGGCTGATGCATGCCCGGAACCTGGCTGAACATGGGGTATCCATAGGGCTGCCATGATGGTCCCGGCTGGGGGACCATGGAGGAGCCGCTGGAGAGAACGAAGTTGTGACCCCCATAGCTGAGAGACCACGGCGATACCGCAGGAGCTTGTCCCAGGCTTATCGGGTCGGCGTTCGAGAGACGAGGCTTGGCGTGAAAGGGCAGGTTGTTCGGAGGGACGTAGGGGTAGATACCAGAGGGCGTCGGGAGGATCAGCTGCTTGAGCGGTGGCGGGCCGGGCGACAGCTGCGTTGGCGAGCCATCGTAGCCGGCATCGATGGTGCCCCGAGGCGTCTTGCGGCGCAGGTGGTAGTCGTGGTAGTCTTGGTCTCGCGAGCCTTGGCCGGCGGGAGCAGCGCTGACGGGGCCGCCATATGAATGGGAGGCGCCGCGATGGTAGGGCGACGCGACGGCTCGTCTGTCAGCTTCGGGCCTGGCAGCCGGCGCTCCAAAAGACTCGAAGTCGAGGGGAACGGGCACCACGCGCGGGTGCGTCTGCAGTAGGGGCAACATGCCCACGACGGATGGTAGCGGCGGGTTCGATGGCGGGTGAGGTTTTGGAGGGCGGGTTCGATGGCGAGGACGAAGGCGAGTGCGGGCTCTAGGTCGAGTCAAGGCGCGAGAAGCAGAACCACTTGCGGACGAGCAGCAATGTCGATGCCGTTCACATCATGGCTGAGGACGCCGGCAGGCATCGGGGGCTGAGGCGCTGCGCTGATGTGCACGGGGGCCAGCAGCTGCAACAGCGGCACAGGTAGAGGACGTGACTTGACACTGACTTACCCTCCCGTCGGCCAGTCTAATGCCGCTTCTCGAGGTACCGGGTCCGGGTTTGTGCGCCGTACTGTATCTCTACCTTGCAAACGAGCAAACGCAGACGCAGACGCAGACGCAGCATGGAGTTTCGAGCAAGACAAGGGAAGCGTGCAGTAGTAGTGACAAACGGGCTGAGCTAGGGAGCCTCGAGGCTGGGTGATTCAAGCAGGGGGGGTATGATGTAGAGTGGGTGGCACTGGCTAACGCCTGCGTTATTCGGGCATGCAAGCTGCATGTACACAGTGCGGGGGGATGTGTCAGCCAAGGAATACTTTTTAGGTACAAGGCATTTGTTTGCTCGAGTGCTTCCAAGGAATCGAGATATGCGGTTTCCCTCACCAAAAGGGGGCAAAGGGCCTGCTTGGCAATTAGGGGAGATGCTGCAACATCGCAATCTGGTATGAGGATGAACGGCAGCCTGACACTGTGACCGAATGCAGGACCAACACTAGTAGCAAGGTACGAGTACGGGTACGTGAAAACCTACATACGGGTTGGTATAGTGTAGAAGGTAGTAGAATTCTAGGTATGGGGTCAAGCATTCGATAGTGATGGAAATCGCAAGATACACATTATATAATCGTCTAAAGTAAGGTAGGTAGGTACCTGTTGGTGCTGCTCTATAATGGTCTAACAATCTCACCCTTTAACTCTCTATTGCGCTGTTTCAGGATCTTGCAAAAAGCTCACGACGGCTGTTGTGGGTGTGTGTCATTAACGTAGATCCGGACAAGTGTGTTGGTGTTTGTGATTTGATTTGAATTACCTTGTCTGAAGGCCTCAGGCTGCTCCGATATTAGCCAGTGGCCGGCATCGATGTCGACCAATTGAAAGCGCGGGAAGAACTGGCCAATGATGGGCAGCACGTCGTCCGGCACGTATTTGCTCTGGGTGCCTCGAACAAAGAGGGCGGGCTTTGTGTAGCGTGCCTCGCCTGGGTTCTTGTAGGGAAAGTCTCCGAGGTGGTCGAGTGATCGACCGAGTATGTCCAAGGGAACGCGAAACCTCTGGATGCCGTCTTCAGGTGAGCGATACAGGTTTCCGAGCAGAAACTGGCGGATCGGGAGCGACTGTTTGCAAGACACTGTCAGTTATTGTCTCGGCGATAATCGCATCAAGGAGCAGCGGCGGCATTGACCTCTTCGTAGTCTCGCAGGATGGCGTCGGCCTCGGACTGGCGAGTGACTTTGGCCTCTTCAATCTTCTTCATGCCCCGGACGTAGGAAGCAAACGTCCTGCTCAGCGTGACATCGACGGGTGCGTTGTCAACCGCAACGACCTTTGCCACCGTCTCTGGCGAGCGCAGGGCTGCCGACATGGCCGTCTTGGCGCCCCTGCAATCCATACATCAGCCGGCTGTCAGGGCTTCCCGCAGTCTCAGATGAGCCGTACATGGAATGGCCTATCAGAGTAGGTTCTTTGAGACCATGCTGGTCAATGAAGGCCAACAGGTCCTCGGTCATGGCGACATAGTCGTGGCGGGGATCGTGGGGAGATTCTCCGTGGTTTCTCAGATCCTTCATTCCTGTTAAATCGCTGATGAAACTTGCTTGAACGGTCTCGCAGACTTCACCTACCACGGTGTATACATGAGTCTTCAAGTCTCGGGCCAGGGCTCTACGATATTGTGAGCTAGAGACCATTACAGCACACGATGAAACACCGCTTACTTGCTGATTGCCCTGTTGTTCTTCTTGGACCCAAAGAGACCATGCAGGAAGATGATGGGAGCCGTCTTCTCATCTTTACTCGGGTGGGCGGGCGAATGGAGGTCAAAGGCTAGAGGCGAGACGGCCTGGGGATATCTCGCTGAAGAGGCCAATCGCACTTGGCGACATGTGCCCAGGAATGTGGCTTTCACAAGCCGCGAGCGCAGGGGAGAAAGCATATTTACATGTGAGTGTCAAGGTGTTAGTAAGGAATGAATGAGAGGATTGATTGGAGTGCGCTCCCACTGCCTTGGGCGAGTAGGTATCCAATACCTTAGTAGGTAGTGCCGGTAGATGGATGCCACTAGAATTGAATGGGAATCTCAGTGCTAGTCGTACTGTAATTTTAGTACTAAGGTAGTACCACTGCAGTGCGATATGTACCTAACTCATGGATATGACAGGCCAAATTCAAAATAAGCATGAAGACGTCATGAAGTAAGGAAGCATTGCCTTAGCGTCGCCGGAGCATGTTGGTTGATATTACAGTAACATATTGCGAGATAGAATGGCAGAGAAGTGAAAAATTCCTCATCGACGCCCTATCATAGGCCACCAACACTCTCTCCTAATCTCTCTGGGAGCACTAGCGGAGAGGCGGCAGCAATAGCCCAGAAACGGGGTGCATGGCCTCGCAGCTTATACTCACCCAACGTGGGGTTTGTCGGAATTTGTTGGATGTGGGCATGGGGGATTCGGAGTTGATGCTGATGGACTTGTTTCATGTCTTGCAGACAGACGGCTGCCTTTTCTTCTCTCCAGATGCCACAAGATGGACATGGAAGACGTGATGGAGGAGAATGGTTTAAGAAGTTTTTATACATCAGCATCTTGCACATGCACATCACTAAACATTAACTTGGTAGGTATGTTTACTTTCAATTTTGAACCATCCCTGTGCACATCACTTCCCTAGGCTGTTTACATGTGAAAGCCGTTGGGAGGGTTTTCCACATTACTAGTACTATACCGAAATTGAGGCCATCCACCCACTTTGATATTGCTCAAATTCGAACAAGACGGCAGATACTATCTATATACCAACGCATCTAGTACTTCATCTACCTGTAGACAGACAAACACGGACCAAGATGCCTGTTTATCAAGACGGGTTATTCAGGCAATCTCCTACAAGGCATGTAAGCGTAGGATTCAGTGCTTGATAGGTAGCCAAGACCGGGCGATGGCCGTAGCCACTCTTTTTACTACCAATTATGTGTAAGTGGCCGCAATTGGCCGCAAGCCGGTGTCGGCTCCTTCTTGACAGAAAAGTATCAGCCCGGTTTTTTTTTTATACTTCTCAAATGCTACGTCGGGACCTGCTTAACCTAAGAGAGCAGTGAGTCATGTCAAGTCGAGGACTACTTCTCTGCTAGTAGTTGGGATAAATAAGCCAGAATCTCCAGAGACCTCACAACCTGCCCCAAACAACAACAGACAAACACAACTCGCAAACCAACCGTCACCATGTCTTCCGCTCGCGATATCAACCCCGGCGCCCCGAGTTCGAGGACCGTCGTCTCCAGCTGGGGCCAGAATCTTTCCACCTCGCCCGTCGCGACGCTGCAGTCGCCCACGGCGAGTCTCGGCGGAATGCTGCCCCGGAGGAGCGTGCCGAAGCTGCTCAAGCCCTTCAACACACAAGACATCAAGATCCTGCTGCTGGAAAATGTCAACCAGACCGGGCGGGACATTCTCACGGCCCAAGGCTACCAAGTGGAAGCCCTCAAGTCCTCGCTGCCCGAAGATCAGCTGATTGAGAAGATCCGGTAAGCAGCCCTTGTCGCAATGGGTCATTGCAACTGGCCGTTGAGTCAATTGTTGCGAATTGACTGCTGCGGCTGGTTGTCTGCCAATTGACTTTTGCAATTGATTATTTCTCTCCTTGGCCATTGCTCCTGAACATCGCTGACCTTTGCCAATGCCAGTGACATCCATGTTATTGGCATCCGCTCAAAGACCAAGCTGAGCGAGCGAGTCCTCAGCGAAGCCAAGAACCTCCTCGTCATCGGATGCTTCTGCATCGGCACCAACCAGGTCGATCTTACCTATGCTGCTCGTCGCGGTATTGCCGTCTTCAACTCTCCGTTCGCCAACTCTCGCAGTGTTGCGGAACTGGTCATCGCCGAGATCATCACCTTGGCGCGGCAGCTCGGCGACCGATCCATTGAGATGCACCGCGGCACCTGGAACAAGGTCAGCGCAAAGTGCTGGGAGATTCGTGGCAAGACATTGGGTATGCTCTTCTTCAGCCGTACCTGTTCCCCCGGGCTATTGAAGCTATCGGGGTCAAGTCTTCGTGTCCTAACTTGGAACTGCTAGGAATTGTCGGATATGGACACATTGGTTCTCAATTGTCCGTCCTCGCCGAAGCCATGGGTATGAATGTCATTTACTATGACGTCGTCACGCTGATGGCCCTCGGAACCGCTCGCCAAGTGCCTTCACTAGACAACCTTTTGGAGGAGGCTGACTTTGTGACTCTCCACGTGCCCGATCTGCCCGAGACGAGAAACATGATCTCCTCCGCTCAGTTGGACCGCATGAAGGAGGGATCATACCTGATCAACGCCAGTCGTGGAACCGTTGTCGATATCCCTGCCCTGGTGAAGGCGATGCGCTCCGGTCACATCGCGGGCGCCGCCCTTGATGTCTACCCCAACGAGCCCGCTGGCAACGGCGACTACTTCACAAACAACCTGAACCCGTGGGCGGAAGAGCTCCGCAGCTTGAGCAACCTGATCCTCACCCCCCATATTGGTGGAAGCACAGAGGAAGCACAGCGTGCAATTGGCGTTGAAGGTGAGCCCGCAGCATCCCGAACGCGGAAAGAAGTCAAAGCATACTGACTCAAATATAGTTGCCGAGGCATTGGTTCGTTACATCAACCAAGGTATCACTCTGGGAAGCGTCAACCTGCCGGAAGCTCAGCTTCGCTCCCTCACCCTGGACGAGCCCGACCACGCTCGTGTAAGTTTGCTCACACCCTCATTGTGGCATGGATTGGTTCTAAACTCTCGCTACAGGTCATCTATATCCATCGCAACGTACCAGGTGTGCTGCGCAAAGGTTTGTCCAATGCTCTACAACCTCTCCGGAGTGCATCATGCTGACCAAGCTCAGTCAACGAGATTCTCGGCGACCACAACGTCGATAAGCAGATCAGTGACAGCAAGGGAGATGTAAGCGCGCCTCTTTGTCCCACCTTAAACCCAGCAGCTAACAAAACCCGCAGCTGGCCTACCTGATGGCCGACATCAGCAACGTGAGATACGAGCAGATCAAGGATATCTATGAGAGCTTGGAAGGCCTTAGCTGTAAGTTTCGAACCCTATGCTGTCGTCGCATTGCAATGTCTAACAGAACACAACAGCATGCATCATGACGAGAGTCCTCTACTAGACGATCCACGGTGGTGCGTTGTCAGTTGCAATTAATGAAAGGTTTTGGCATATTGGGGGCATCATGGTGGTAAAATAAAATAGGCAAGAGGACACTCTCAGCCTGGAATGAACATATATGGGAATGGCATAAATTGTTTGCTTCAACACTTGGGTTGGTATTGACGACATGGTATTCGATAGCAGATTCAACAGCATCGTCTCCTTTCCAGGGCTTTCAAGAAGCCTTGTAGGTATATATAAATGTACAGCTTTGTTTGAGAAGAGTGATAACATTGGGGCGTGAAATACTTCAACAACTACATGCGCTTTGTCTGCGCCTCTACAGATACTTCGCTGTTGTACGTGTAAGGTAGTTGATGTACATGTTGGGGGTGCCAAGAACGAATGAACCACGCAATCATATCATGCAAGATGAGGTCGTTAGTAAGCCTATGATCATGAGATGTAATCCAGCGACAATGCCTCTACCTATGCCTTATCTTTACTGCGACTCCGGCGTGGGTGTGGGAATAGGGGCTTGAAGAAGCAGGGCATGGACCAGCACGCAGCGTAGGTTTCCTCGCTGGTCGACTTCATCTCAATACTCTCTTAGGAGACAGTAGATATATTGACAGGTTTTGGCTCGGCTTATACTATTGTTGCCCTAGCATCCCTCTATAACACCTCTTGAACCACAGCTCCACTCAGTCCATAACCGATGGCTGGTATTCTCGCGATAGAGTTCCTCGTCGTTGTTTCTCGGCCTGATCGAATCGTCTAGTGGTCCCAAGGATGCTTCCACCCAAGCAATGCGGGGCCTGCGTGCACCTATACGTTAGAAATCGGTCGAAGAGGCCTGTTGCATAGGAATCGAGCGTTTTACCATCTTTCTTTGCCCGGTACATCAGCTGTGATATAACTGTCAGCACACGGTGCCCTCCTCCATGATATGTTCGCAGCGGCCAAAGGTTTGGGCCGTCAAGGGGGGCAATGGACTCACCCAGAACCACATGCCGGCACCAAGAGCTGTGGCAGTTACTCGGTAGATCGGGGCGACATGAGGGACGGGAGGCTTCGGGGGACCCATGGCTGCTGCGGGTTTACTGTTGCACCTGGGGAGTTTGTTCAGTTCAAGTGTTCAAGGTAAAGGTCGTCGGATGCGGGCGGGAATACCTAAGGGTTAAAGGTCAGCGCCTCTTTGTCTTCAATCGGAGAAAAGGGACAACGGCTTCTTGCTAGAAACACAAAGGGGGGAAGGGGGAGCTTACCAGGCAAATTGGAATGATAGTCGCTATTTTGCGATATACGGGATGCGTTCAATGGCCGGCCGATGAAGCATCTGGGAGCAATCAAACGCAGTTCGGGACCTGTGATGACTAACACGTGCATACCCGCCTTTCGCGCGGCGCTCATTGGCCCGCATATAAGAATATCTTGTTACCCAAGTTGTCATCACCTCTCGAGTGACTGGTCGGATCCGGTGCTTGGGTGAAGTACTAACACACATAGGTACCTACTGTACACACGTGTAGAAGGATGCTTGCTTGAACTGGCCTCTGCAACGATGCTGTGCTTCATGATTTGGAGGAGATGGGGATACAAAGGAGGGCGTGATTCAAGCGGCTCTACGATTCAACTAGTAATTGCTTCTCGACATTGGAATTACATGCCGCCGGGGCATCAATACTGCTCAAATGCGAGCTCAATGCCATGAGGACCGCTGGGGCATTATTGATCAGTCAGTACACATCTAGAGCCAAATGTATCGTATCATTCGAGCCATCACCGTGGGAAGGCAGCCTCATACGGCCAGTGGAAATTGCTGCACTCATTATGCGACATACAGCAATCTTCGGATAATGTACAAGCTGCAGCAAGTGATACAGCACATCTCATTGCAGAATTGCTTACAGCTTCCAATGCAAATGTCTGCAAGTAGCTGTCCGCCAATCAGAGGATATCATGGCGGACTTGATTCTCGATACCGTCACTCGAGGAAAATGCAGGCGTGTTTCACGTGACATCAACCGCACTTGCCACTCTCGTGCCTTTAGCGCGGACGAGGGCCAAAGAGGGCTGGAGACTTGTGGAGCAGGAAAATTATTCCCACAGAATTAGCGGAAAAATATATGCCCCGGTACCTTTCTGGTTTGGCTCGCTTAGACTCAGGTTGATGCACACAACAATTGAAATTCTTCCAACCCCTCCACCAACTTCTTAGGACCCTTTCGATTCCCAAGACCTCGTACGCCGGTAAGGAATCATGGCTGTTGGAAAGTGAGTATCGATGCTGCGAATCCTCGAGAAGACCGTTTGGCCAACAAAGAGAACAGGAACAAGAGACTCTCCAAGGGCAAGAAGGGCCTCAAGAAGAAGACCGTGGACCCTTTCACCCGAAAGGACTGGTACTCTATCAAGGTATGTTGCGGACACGCTCAAACGACTACGAGGAGGAGAGGAAAGGATCGCATTGAATGCTAATTGCAAATTTTACAGGCTCCTAACCCCTTCAACATCCGAGAGTGAGTCGCGTCGCAGCAGGAGAAAAAAAAAACGTCGAAATGGGTCCGCCTCGAAAAACTTGGAACTGACGGATTTTCCTGCAGTGTTGGCAAGACCCTGGTGAACCGGACGACCGGTCTCAAGAACGCCAACGATGCTCTCAAGGGCCGCATCGTCGAGGTCTCTCTCGCCGACCTCCAGAAGGACGAGGACCACTCATTCCGCAAGGTCCGCCTCCGCATCGACGAGGTCCAGGGCAAGAACTGCCTGACCAACTTCCACGGACTTGACTTCACATCCGACAAGCTCCGATCCCTCGTCCGCAAGTGGCAGACGCTCATTGAGGCCAACATCACGGTCAAGACCACCGATGACTACCTCATCCGCCTCTTCGCCATTGCCTTCACCAAGCGACGCCCCAACCAGATCAAGAAGACCACCTACGCTGCTTCTTCCCAGATCCGCGCCATCCGACGCAAGATGACCGACATCATCCAGCGCGAGGCCTCCAGCTGCACCCTCACCCAGCTGGTTTCCAAGCTGATTCCCGAAGTTATCGGCCGCGAAATCGAGAAGTCCACCCAGGGCATCTACCCCCTCCAGAACGTATGTGGCTCTTTGGGTCTTTGGGATACTCTCCATGATCCATTTTTCATCATCACGGCAAAATGCTAACCTTTCCTTTTTTTTTTCTGCAGGTCCACATCCGCAAGGTTAAGCTGCTGAAGGCTCCCAAGTTCGACCTGGGTGCCCTGATGGCTCTCCACGGCGAGTCTGGCACCGACGACCAGGGCCAGAAGGTTGAGCGGGAGTTCAAGGAGCGTGTTTTGGATGAGGTCTGAAAAAAGGGTTTATGTGTAGAGAGATGAGAGGCGCGGGGAAGCCCTGCGAGTAGATTCGCGCCTGGCCGTTTTCCCAGTCATTTTACATGGAGTAACAACCCATAGGCGGGTAGGGAGGTTAGGTAATGTCCCTATGATATATTAAAAAACACTCGGATTGCTTCTACCTGGTGTGTGCGATTGGACGTAGAGGCTCGGCGACAATCAAACGATTCCTACGTCGTGCCTTTCAAGAAACATGGCCGAATTTCTCAAGATACGACATGAAAGCTTCACATCAATCGTAATGGTGGAAGAACAGAAACGGATATCTTTGGATGCGCCAAGTTTTGCCCTTCATTTGGCAGAGATCGGACAACCAGGGCACTCATTCAGTGCGCCATGATACCTGTTATAAATGCATCATTCAACATTAAGTGAAACATCACTTCATTGCTGGCTTGGAGGGAGGTCAAATAAAAGAATTATATAAAAAGGGCTTCTTTATTGAATGAATATTCTATGTACTTGAGGATAGAGTTATGGGAAAATCCTTGCTTCCCTTTTCTCTGTGAAAAGCAGATCAACAAGTTCAAAAGCATCACAATAAGGCATGTTGGCATGATTGGAAGGACCAATATACCCACGGAGAGTAAGGGTATAGAGGTGAGTAAGGGGCCAGGTTCATTCTTCCTTGAGCAAAAATAGAAATACACCACTGCGCAGTGACGATGTATCTCGGAGTGAGCCAAGGGGAGCGGCGTCGGAACCGCAATGGGGAAGATGGGGGGAACATCTGAATACATCACGACGAGCAGAATAGGAACCTGTTTGTTGGGCGTTTTTGTTTCTTTTTATTTTGGTGTCGCCCTAGACCGAGAATTTCGCCTCAGTGGGACTTGTGGTCTGAACCAGACACTCTACTCCTCAGGGACTGTTTCGCAATGTTAGCAAGCAGAATTCTCGTGTAACGAGCCAGACAGGAGGGAATGCGTACTATCAATCTCGCCGTTCTCAATGGCCTCGAGAATAGCCTGGGGAGGCTTTCCGTCGACCTGGCAGCCAATGCTCTGAGCAGTTCCCAGCATCTCCCGGACGGTACCCTTGAGCTCCTTGGCGAAAGACTTGTAGCGCATGGTGCGGGCAATGTCGATCATCTCGTCGAGGCTGACGGACTTGTTGTGCTTGATGTTCTTCTCCTTCTTGCGATCACGGGGAGGCTCCTTGAGGGCCTTGATGATGAGAGAGGAGGCAGTGGGCACAACGGAGACCGCGGCCTGACGGTTCTGGATGGTCAACTTGACGGTGACACGGAGGCCTTTCTGTTGTTTTTCAATTGCATCAGCATCGCGCGTCTGGATTATGCCTTTCTTTCTATGGCCATTGGCGCGCAAATGTTATAGTACTTACCCAGTCACCAGTGGCCTTGGCGATATCTTCACCGACCTTCTTGGGCGACAGACCAAGAGGACCAATCTTGGGAGCAAGGGCCGAAGAGGCACCAACCTCACCACCGGTGGCACGGAGGTGGCTATGCGATGCAAGTTAGACTCTCGAACGTTTCGCGGGAACGCATCTCGACGCGGCAGAAGCAGCAGCAGCAGACTAACATGATCTTGACCTCGTTGGGATCGAACTTGGGAGCTGCCTGCGAGTTAGTAAAGGCCCCAGATAGCTCGGTAAAGAGGGATTCTTACGCATGGCGGCGGTTGGTGATTTGGCAGAGGCTCGTGGTTTGCTTGCCAAAGGGAGGATTGATGAGAGTGCGGTTGGGCGGAAAAAGAGACGACGGGGCAGGGAAGGAGGAAAAAAAGAAAATTGGAGATAAGATGTGTGCCCCAGATGGGTGCCCTAATCGTGGCCCACTTCTGCTTGAGCGACTGTGAGTGTACGGTAAACCACTCTTATGTAAGCGAATTGAGTCTCGTGCTACTGTAGCTGGGCTGCCTATCAGAGCACCTCCATTTTGGAGAGCGCTACATGTGAAGGAACTGCCAATGCATTGTAGGTACTGGAGTTGAAGAGGACTTGGTAAGGTGGGTAGGTAGTATACCCAGATATCACTGTAACTATCGCAACAAACGATATAGTTCTATTCTCATAGAAAACTATCTTGACTTCACGATTCAGGCAAAGTCGCAGCGCATAATATCGAAGCTGGCTGGGGCATTTGTACGAGTCCTTATCACAGACTGAATGTCGTTGCTATCTGCTATCTCGATTCCAAACCCCTGCAAAACATGGTACTAGGTATTACCTTACGTATCTATTTGGAGTTGCCTCGTTGCTCCATGAGTTGGAGGGCTGACTACTACTAAGCTGCTTGTGTTGGTTGTTGATCTCCTGACCAGATGCCTCATTTGATTCAAAGACAACAATTGCTGGGCCGCAGACCAAAAGTGTCTCTCATCCGTAGCTCCGCCCTTAGCCAGGGCACCTAAATTCGGGCCCAATGCTTGCCATTCCTCAAGCTTATTCGACTCTTAACATCTGAGATATGCAATAAAGAAGCATGCCGACGGCGGTCTCCGAATGTTCATCTACGTAATAGGGACCCGGACCCAGACCCCTCTTTATGTAAGGTTTCTTTTCTTTATCGGCACCTAGAAGCCAGACTAGATTATATGTACCTCTCTGGGTAGCTTTCGAGCAACTTGCAGCTATCTCGACCTTTTTTTCCCTTTTCTTCCAAAGTGCAATCACGCTCAATTCCATGGCCGAGAAACCGACTCCTGCTGCTGCGCCCACGCAGTGCGTTGGCCCGACCTTTAGATCGGTCGCCGACAAGCCGACTGCGACGGTGTCTCATGAAGTACCCTTCGAGAACGTCTGTGTCCTGCCGCAGACCCCCCAGTTGATTGCTCTTCTATCGTAGGTCTAAAGATGGCCCCTTCAACCGGCCTCCAGCGTTTTGGCCTCTGTGCTAAGCGTCTTCTGTATTCAGCATGATAAGGAACAAGGATACGGAGCGCGCAGACTTCATCTTCTATTCCAACAGAATCATCCGACTGCTGGTGGAGGAGGGCCTCAACCACCTCCCCGTCATTGAAAAGACCATCACGACGCCCGTCGGCCGGACTTACAACGGCCTGGGGTTCCAGGGCAAGATATGCGGCGTGTCCATCATGCGAGCGGGAGAGGCAATGGAGCAGGGTCTACGAGACTGCTGTCGGTCCGTAAGAATTGGAAAGATATTGATTCAACGAGACGAGGACACGGCGCAGCCCAAATTATTCTACGACAAGCTTCCTGAGGATATTGCAAAGCGATGGGTTCTCCTGCTAGACCCCATGTTTGCAACAGGTAGCTATTCTTCCCACTCCCACTACTCCTCCTCCTCCTCCTCCTCCTTCTCCTCTGTCTGCCCTTGTGGTGTTCGCCACAACCAAATATTACCCGTGCCTCATGTCCCCCCATGACTGACAATCGCGAAAAAGGTGGTTCCGCTACAATGGCTGTCGAGGTCCTCAAGAGTCGAGGAGTCCCTGAAGACCGCATCCTCTTCCTCAACTTGATTGCCAGTCCAGAGGGAATAACAACGTTTGCCACCAAATTTCCTCGCCTCAAGGTTGTGACGGCGTTCATTGACGAGGTAAGTGTTGATCTGAATCGCCATTTTCCAACGGCCTGTACTAATGGATTCCGTACGCAGGGCCTTGATGAGAAGAAGTATTATGACCCCGTGAGCTCCACAAAGCGTTGGCTGACCCCTGTTGCAGTTACATTGTTCCTGGCCTTGGAGACTTTGGCGACCGATTCTATACAATTTGAAGACGGCCTCTTTTTTTCCGGTGAGATCCTGGTATTAAGTGTGTGTCGATATCCCCAAGCCTGTAACGCCCTAGCCTGTTCTTGTAAGAAAAAAAAAATACACAGCAAGGCGATCAATAGTCATCGTGCAGGTCATTGTCATCGTGCTCATCAACGGTAGATTTCTCCAAGGGCCTTCGAGCGCCGAATGATCTGGCGGTGTTGCCCTCTCCGGCGTCTTGTTTCGCGACAGCCTCTGTAGAGCCAAAAGATTAGTTCCAGAATCCCATCATCAACAAGAAGGATGTGGATCGTACCGGCAGCATCAACCCATTCTCCGTAGACGTCAACCGCGGCCGAGAGATCTGAAAGTTTTGGTTAGCGCAAGGACTTTCAACATGCGTGACGACGACTCGTTGGAAGCGACGAACAATTGACGGCACACTGAAACTTCTGCCCGCAGATGCGACAATCTAGCTGACCAACACCGGCTCTCTTGTCCAGCTTGACAGTGACTGACTTCTCGTGGTTGCAGAAGAGGCATGTGAACGTGGTTGGCAAGGGATCAGCCTGCGCTCCGGGTCAGTTTCCGGCAAAGACGGGCATCTCAAAACATGAGTCCTCCTGCTCACCCTTTTCGGCCCCATGGGCTTTCTAGAGGACGACTTTCGCTTTCCCATGGCGTCGGGAGGGTGGTGGATGGCGATGGTTAGACGAGGGCAAAGACAGTCAGTGTCTCACGCCGCAGCTGCGAGTCGCATCGCGTTCGACTTTGGGACGTCTCCTCTTATCTTATCGCGCAGTGATTACATAAGGTACGCCTGCGCTACATGTACTAGTTACTCGTACGTACCTACCTTATGCGCAAGAGCCCCGTTTCCATCGTTATATCGGTGCGCTGGCTCTTGTGCTGCCGCGCTAGATGTGGGCCAGTGCTATACCCGGTAGATACCCTCGAAACGGAGCTTTGGGTCCGCTCTTCGGCGTCTGCCGACAGGCCTGGCGAACAACCCCGCATTCCGCTTTCCGCTATCTGTGGATGTCCGATCTGCAGCAATGCTCCGTTCTAGGCATGACGTTGTCGTCGCCGGCAATCCGAGGTGCTGTATGTACATGTATCAATTGCTGGTGCGGCAGGTAGCGGTACTATTTGATGGTAAGGTAAGGTAGTACCAGGTAATACCTAAGCCGTCAGCTGCATCGCCCGGGCTTGTCTCTAACAGTAGGCCGTGATTGGCAACGTTTCAAGGACATGTTGGATGGCATCAGACGAGGTGGACAAGTATCTATCTATCTAGTCGCAGCAAGGTGGTAGAGAGACGACCTGGGCAGCTGATGCCGTCCGCTTACCTTAGGCTCGAAAGTCTCGCTTCTGCTGCTTGCATATTGCCTATCAGATGCCAGGCGGGGTACGTAAGAGATACCGTATGCGGTCCATGATTACGATTAGGTACCGACCTGTCCTCAAGTTTGTCGGGTCACGTAAGGGCAGGTCAGGTCGGTCAGGCAGGGCCGCTTGCTACCTTAGGTAGTATAGAAAGCCACTCTGCCCAACTTGACTTGTCTCCTCGTCTTTCTCTTTTTCGAGAAGCTGTTGTCGAAGTTGTCTTTTGAATTGTGTTACCTCTCGTCTCTGTCATATCCCTCTCGGGTCTTGGTGTGTGAACCTGTTCGGCTTCCTCCTTTTCTAAACCTACACTCTACCCTCGTCTGTAAAGTCTCCTCACCTTGAGCCTCACTTATATCGGAACCACCCTCCCTCTCAGCCCTACTGTCCCAATCCAGCGGACCTGTGGCCCCCAATGGCTGCAGATGGACAGCAAGATGGTGTCCTGGACACCCTCCGGGAAATCCAGCAAACCCAGCAGCGCCTGCTGAGTTCGGTCGAGTCGCTCGCCAGTAAACTCAACTCTTCTACCATCTCAACCGAGGCCCTTGATCCTGCCTCAAAGCTGCCCGTAACCAATTTAGGCTCGGAGAGTAGCCAAGATGCAAAGTCAAAGGACGCCGGAGAACTGGCCGCCATTCAGTCGTCCTTTGAGAACGCAACGGCGCAGCCCAGCTCGGCTCTGTCTCCAAGCACCAAGACCGGTTTTACGTCTCGAATCGTGCTCACGTGTGTGATGTCTTCCCTTGCCGCTTGGCGATCGTTTTGCAGAACCGACCGTCTCATTCACATGTGATCTCATAGGACGTATCCCAAGCAGATTGGCATCGACCCTCTGCCGATGAACTGGGGGCACCCTGATCCGCTGCAGCGAGGACCCGTAGTTGTTTCGAGAGCTGCGTCCACCATTCGTCGCAGAAACGGTTCGTCATCTATGTTTACCATTCGAGAAGGGAACGTGAAAAGCTTACATGAACCGATTTCAACTCAGCCATTGGAGGTGAGTCAATACTTTATCCGCTTCAACATCCTTCCTTCTAACAACTCGTCTAGCTCAGTAAGTCGCGGGCAGTGCTTGGAAGCAAGACAATATCTATTGACAAATCTTCAGCGGAGGCTCGTACTCGATCTACTATGCGCTGGCCGTTGCCAGCAAGGAGCTCAACGTTGATCATAGGTTCGTACACCAGACGGTAACAACTCGACCCATTCTCTCTGACTCTAAGTTCTGCCAGGCCCGATTATACAAACACTGAGCCGGCTGCCAAGATTGGGCCTTTCCCCCAATGGGGTGACAAGAAGAAGATTGTCGCCATGGATCCATGGGGTCACCTGGTTCCATGGACATTCAAGGACATTATGGAAAGGGAGAACGGTATGAGACAGCTCGCCTCATGAATAACTGACTTATATTCATATACTTTCTAGTCGACATGCGACCCACCATTGCCATTACAAAGGCTCACATGAAGGTTGGATTGGCTCTGGGCCTCTCTAATACGCCATCACGCTGACCATGGGAATTGTAGCTGCCCGAGCTCGAGGAGAGCGTGAAGAGTGGCCGACTGTATGTCGCCGACATGCTGCGACGATTGTTTCCAGGCGTTGGCTAATACATCATACAGAGTCCCCGACGGAAAGGTCTGCCTCAACAACCTGGGAGAGCTGGCTGTTACCAAATTTGCCGTTGAGCCGGTATGGACGAAGCCTTGAGAAGCAGCGGTACAATGACACTAATTATGGATGCTAGGTCTGGTACCTCCCCGGTGTGGCGGAGAGATTCGGAATCGGTGGGTATATCTATCTCGAATCGCATGCGGCAGGGGCTGATCAGCTGCAGATGAGGCCACTCTGCGCCGTTCACTGTTCGAGCACACCGGAGGAAGCTACCCAGAGGTAAAGGATGACCCGGTATCAGGATATATGCGGCCGATGCTTACCAACAGTAGTTGATCACTCGCGGAGACATCAAAGTGTTCCTCCCACCTATCGGTATGTAACGAGCCTTCCTGTCAACTATATATATCATCGACGGCGAGAAGCCAGAGGAAGCAAGCTGACTGGCGATTCAGGGGGTCTGACTGTCTACTGTTTCGGTGATCCGGACAAGATGTCTGACGAATCTGTACGACTGTCACTGAGAATTCATGACGAAGTAAGGCGTGGCCCTATGGTAATTATTGTTTGGGAGACTGACATGGCAATAGTGCAATGGAAGTGACGTGTTTGGTTCCGATATCTGCACATGCCGGCCGTACCTCATTTTTGGCATCGAAGAGGCCGTCAAGGAGGCGCAAAACGGCGGCAGTGGCGTCGTTATATACTTCAGGAAAGAAGGTCGCGCTCTTGGAGAGGTGACCAAGGTATGTTGCCTACTAAAGCCTACGAAATGATTGTGAGAGCTCACTAACGTCCATGTAGTACCGTAAGACTGTTCCCTCTATCGATGGATCGTTGAGCTGCGACGTGGACTGACCGGTGGACAGTGGTATACAATGCTCGCAAGCGAGGCGAGGACCGAGCATCGGACTACTTTATGCGCACCGAGAACATTGCCGGCGTCAAAGACATGCGTTTCCAGGCTCTGATGCCAGACATCCTCCACTGGCTGGGCATCAAGAAGATTGATCGGATGCTGAGCATGAGCAAGTAAGTCACCCATGGCCCCACCACTTAACAACTTGGTATAAGCTCTAATACGTGTGACAGCATGAAACACGATGCCATCGTTGGCCAGGGGTAAGTTGTACTGAAGCAGGTCACGAGTCTGTCTCTTAACGTCAAAATGCAGAATCCCCATCCACGAGAGGGTGGAACTCCCAGAGGAGCTCATCCCCGCCGATTCGAGAGTTGAGATTGACGCCAAGATCACTGCTGGTAAGTCATGCCCTCTAATCATCGCAAAGAGACCACGGCACTGACACGTCAAGGCTACTTCACCTCTGGCAAACGGTTGACTACTGAAGAGTTGCAGTCGGTACAGGGCAGGATGTGGGAAGAGTAAGACTCTTATCGCTTCATCCCTGCGACTGTAGAAAGGTGTGCTAACGCAGAATGCAGTATTGACCACTAAATCTGACTTGCCCGAGCAAGAAGTCGTCGCGAGGCAGAGTTGATTGCTTCGCGTCGTTGGGTGGTTGCTACCTACGGCCTGTGTCTCACTTGGAGAGTTGCTCGTGGAACGTAGGTGTACTTCCTCAGATCAAGCTGAATCTGCAGCCCATGCTCTCATTCAGACCGTCCAGATACTCACTAGACCCTCCTGGTAGACACTAGGTAACAACTTAGACAATAGCCATCCATAAGGAAGACTTAGTAATGCAGTATAGTATGTTATAATATGGCTGTTGCATATGCCCACTGTATATGCCTCCTGTTCCCGTCCGTACTTCTTCAGTACTTTGTGATGAAAGGAAGTATGGTCGCGACGTAAACATAATGATGGCGTCGAAGCAGCATAATCCTACTGGTATACCCTGACAAAGTACCATGTCTTGCAATATATGCTTTCAAAGCCTATGCGGACAAACGAATACTCGACTCTACATCAAGTGAAAATGGAAGAAAGCAAGATGAAAAGGAAAGGGGGAAAAAAAAAACACGGTCTCCTGAGGGTATCTTGGGCTCGGTCTCTGAGCTTCGTTCTTTGAGAGTGTGGGAAACAAGGAGCTGGGGGAGGAGGAGGGATTTGTCGACTCAGTTGGGGTGGGGGGCCATTTGAGCTACATGACGCGGCAATTGCTCTTAGCAGGAGGCTCTCCAGGGTTCTGGGACTTCTCAATCTGCGCAATCAGCAGCTCAAAGGCGCGGCCGACGTTTTGGTTGTAGCGCGCGCTGGCCTCGGTCCAGCCGCAGTCGAACTTTTCTGCTAGTTTCTTGCCCTCCTCGGGGCTGACCTGGCGCTGCTCTGGTCGGAGATCGCTCTTGTTACCTACTATGACGATGGGAACGGACTCAGTACCCTGTTGGAGGTTGAGCAGAGAGAGCGGATGCGGTCAGCGGGAGCTCGGGACGAAGGGGGGGAGTGCGCGAAGAAAAGAGAGAGGGTGAGAGAGAGAGAGAGAGAGAGAGGGGGGGGGGGGGGGGGGGGGGGGAAA